>DF360656.1:32076-43871 GCA_000787875.1 Solanum virginianum
CAGCCAATGTGTCACGGTCACAAATAGTTACTACACAGTCATAATAAACCCTTCTAGCCATAATAAATTCATCGGTTGGTGTGGACACTTCAAATGGTTTATTCAATAATTTGGGTGTTCTCTTAAGCTTCCTAGGAACTAGTGGGGAAATGTATGATAGTGTAGATCCAGGGTCAATTAATGCATATACATTATGTGAAAAGATGGACAATGTACCTATGACCACATCAGGTGAAGCTTCAAAATTTTGCTGACTCCCTAGTGCATAAATGCGATTTTGGACTCCGCTAGACCTAGTTGCCCCTCTAACACCTCTACCACAACCCACAGGTACTTGTTGACTCCTACCTAATGGAAGAACTGACGATGATAATGCAACAGCTGAACCAGTGGATTGTATTCCATTATCCATACGCCTCATCGGGCAATCTCTTATCATATGCCCTGGTGCGCCATACTAATAACAAATGTTCATCCCAACATGACATATACCTGAATGACTTCTTCCACACTATCTACAAAGCTGCATAGGGGTCATTTGCTGGCTTGCTGAATACCCCGCTGTCCGGACGCCTTGCCCCTCACTTCGGGGACCAAACTGATTTCTCCTAGACCTCTGAAGTTGTGGTAGAACATTGGCTGTAGACTCTCCAGAGCTTAAGTGCGATTCTGGACTCCGCTAGAGCTAGCTGCCCCTCTTACACCTCTACCATGACCCATAGGTGCTTGTTGACCCCTACCTATTAGAGGAACTGACCTGGCGCACCACACCAATAACAAACGTCTATCCCAACATGACATATACTTAAATGACTTCTTCCACATTGTTTACAAAGCTGCATAAAGGTCATTTGCTAGCCTGCTGAATATCCCACTGTCCAGGTGCCTTGCCCTTCACCTCTTGGACCAAACTGATTTCTCCTAGACCCCTGATGTTGTGGTGGATCCCTGGCTACAGAGTAGGAGGATGATGGCCTAGGCAGGATATCAGAAAACCAAGGCCTAAGCTCACCTTGGGATAGTGTAAATTGCCCTGTAGACCTAGTCGTCTTGAACTGCGCCCTTTCTAACTTTTGTGTCCTTCTCCTTTGCCTTTGATCCTCAAATTTCTATGCAAAAGCTTGCATTCTCTCTATATCTATGTCTTTATTCAAGGAAGCAATGGTATAGTCTCTTACCAGATACGTATCTAATCTATCCATATATCGATGAACTCGGAAATCACGTATCCTCGTGCTGACTGCCCTATTTGCACCACCTGCAGCTATAGCTTGACTTTCCTGTCTTTGACGTTGGCTAGCAACTATATGAGTTAATATTTGGACTGCATTTCTCAAATCCTGCACAGTAGCATCAATAGGTGGTTCTGGGGTAATTTCACTACTTTCAGGTTCATCAGGAGCTGGAGGTAGAGATGTCTGTAATGGGGACACATCTTGAGCCTCATTTCGTTGTTTCACCTGACTGGCTATACCAAACATCATTTCTACTTCCTTCCTTTTACCTTTGTTTTTCCTGGTTTTTGGCATACTTGCTGAACAAAATAATTTAGGAGTTAGACATAATACACCTATTACACATGGCTCTATGGCACGTTCTAAAGAATGAAAAGAAAGTAACAAATTCGAAATGCTACGTAGCCTCCTGCTTATAAATATGGTGTACAACACATTGATAAGGAAGATTCTATATAGACACGACTTTGTAGACTCCCTAGGATGACCCGCTCTGGTACCACTTCTGTCACGCCCTAAGTCCCGTTAAGGAGGACTAACCATAAAAGTCTCTTGTGGCTGCTTGTAACGACTTTGTAGACTCCCTAGGATGACCCGCTCTGGTACCACTTCTGTCACGCCCTAAGTCCCGTTAAGGTGGACTGGCACCCGTTGCCGATATGGCTTGGGAGAACCAACCTGTATCTATGCACTTTCTATACATATTATAAGGGATTCCACATTTAACATGCCTTTAAGAAAGTAAACAATAATAACAAGGCAAAAGGAAATGCATATGACTAGGTCGTTGGGGCCATATTGTCTAAAGTACGAGACATGATCACACTTTAATTTACATAGTCTACAAAGCCTCTAGATAAGGAGAAGTATCTGATAAGGGTTGGGATAGCCTCGTCTCTACTAACTGTACAACACAAAAATATACGCTCCAGAAATACAAAGCTCCGAAGCAACCTATACCTTGGTAACAACAGTTGGATATCCTGTACTCCTATTGTCTTGTATAATTATTTACATGTCACATTCTACATATACAGGCCTACAGCTACAAAATTATGACCACCAAAAGAATCATCTCAAAGGTAATTAAAGGGTAAAGTATATTGCTTATTGTTGGGTGGTAACCCTAGGGGTGGAAGAATCACCTAGCCAGGGTCGATCCTATCACGGGAGGTAGCCCAAGGGGTTAAAGGAAAAGCCTAGCCAGGGCCGATCCCAATATAGATTTTGCCACTGATAATCTGGTCATTTGTATTACATATTGTGCAGAGATTATATAGTAAAGGGAAAGTAATAAGAAAACATAAAGTACATAAGCCCACAGTAAAACTAAAGGTGGTCTTTTATCCTACACCAGTGCATAGTTTCATTTAAGTTGTTATTTAATATACAATATTTCCAGCCTTACATATTCGGTACATTATCTCGTACTGATGTCCCTTATGGGGGAACTATATTTTATCTGCAGGTACAGTACTAGTAGATCTCCCCAGTAGGATTACAGGATATCCAACTATTGTTACCAAGCTCCCGATTGCTACGGATCTTTGTATGTCTAGAACTTACATTTTTGTATTGTACAGTTAATTGAGGCAGGGCCTATCCTGACCCTTATCAGATTCTTTTCCTTATCTAGAGGCTTTGTAGACTATGTATATTAAAGTGTGGTCATGTCTCGTACTTTAGACAACGTGGCCCCAACGCCTTAGCCATATGCATTTCCTTTTGGCTTGTTATTACTCTTTGCTTTCTTAAAGGCATGTTGAATGTAAAAATCCTTTCTAATGTGTAAAGAAAGTGCAGAAATATAGGTTGGTTCTTCCGAGCATTATTGGCACCGGGTGTCAATCCGCCTTAATGGGACTTTGTGGCATTCAGACAACACATAAGATCTTGTAAGTATAGCTACTATTGGCCTATCATTCACCAAACTTCACATAACTTTGCCAAAGCATGTGACAAGTGCCAAAGAGAAGGTGGAATTTTCCAAAAGCATGATCTCCTTCTTAACCTCATTATGATTGTTAAGTTATTTGATGTATGGGGTATACTTCATGGGGCCGTTTGTAAGTTCATATGGGAATAAATACATCTTGCTTGTTGTAGACTATTTCAAAATTGGTGGAAGCACTTGCACTTCCTAACAGTGAAGGTAATCACAATATTCCTTAAGAGGAACATCTTCTCACAGTTTGGCACTCCTCAGTCAATAATAGCGATGGAGGTCCCCAATTTTGTAATATGTTGTTCAGAACTCTACTAGAGAAGTATGGGATGAGACATAGTGTTACAACTCCATATCATCCCTAGAAGAGTGGGCGAGTTAGGGTATCTAATAGGGAGATTAAGCAAATTCTTTCAAAGACAGTGAATGCAAACCGGATTGATTGGTCACGCAAGCTAGATGATTCATTGTGGGCATAATGGACTACATTCAACACTCCCATATGTATGTCTTCTCACCCACTTATTTTTGGTAATACTTACCTTTACAGCTTGAACATAAGGCTATGTGGGTGCTGAAGAAGCTAAACTTGGAGTGAAATGATGCTGCAAATTAAAGGTAAGCCAACTTAATGAACTTGATAAGTTTTGGTTAAGGGCATATAAGAGCTCATCATTTTACAATCAAAGGATGAAGCTGCATCATGTTTATTGCATTGAGAACCATTAGTTCACTCCCGGATCCTTAGTTCTATTGGTTAATTATAGACTGAGGTTGGTTCCTGCAAACTCAAGTCTAAGTGGTTGGGTCGCTACAAGGTCACACATGTATTACACAACGGCGCTATTGAGTTACAAAATATTGATGGCACGAAGTCAAAATCAATGGCCAAAGGATCAAACCATACATTAGAAATGCTGATGAAATAAAGATAGTTGATGTGTGGACACTTGGTGAAGTTTGTGTAACCAAGTAGTCTATGTTATGTCGCGACGCTAAATCAAGCGCTACTTGGGAGGCAACCCAAGATTGTATCTTTTTCATTTAATTATGTTTTGTTATAGTTTTGGACTTATAGGTAGCTTTATTTTTGCAATTTTCTTTGTTTTTTTGAACTCACTATTAGGAAATTTACAGTGTAACAACTTATTTTAATGAGTGTATACAGGATAAGGATGAAAAAAGTAGACAAGTCCAAAATGCGAGAAAATATGGTTTTACGAGCCAATGTATGGGTTATGGTTCCAACCACAATTTCTGCACATTGCTTGTTGAACCAGCTCCAATGAGCATGATTTTATGCAAGATGATTCCACGAGCCAACTTGATGGCCCATAGAAAGTTTTACAGGGTATGTGGAATCTAGGTAAGATTTCTAGAATTATTATAAGTGTCAGAGGAATCCACGAACTTAATCTATGAGTTGTAGATCATACAATGTCTCATAAATGGTCTTCGTGGATCCCATGTCTTAAAAATTAGGGGGTTCAATCCATGAAACCAGCATTAGGGCCTTTAGAATAATCTATAGCACCTAATCGGGCTTTTATGGAGTAAAATGCAGCCTAAAAATTATCTGACCTGGTTGAAGTAAAAACGAATTAAATCTTCTTTTTTTCATTTTAACTTTCCTAAATCTGATAATACCACCACCTTCAATCCAAATAATTCAGATACTCCTTATTCTCCAACAACTGTTCTGGTGAAATTCCGATGACCCCCTTCTACCGGTGTGATGATTTGTCTTTCCTCAAGGCTCCTAGTCCTAATTCTGGTTTACTTTACACTCACCTCCATACTACAAAGGTTTCCCGATATGTATTCCTCATTTTAACTTCAAAATAAGACTTTAGTTCATTGTTAACGGTGGATTATCATACTCTCTCACTTGTATAGCTTAGGGTTCAAGTTTTTGATTCCTAAATTTCTTTGACACATTTGTGAGCCATAATTTGCAAAATATTTTTTGATATCAACTTATTGAGGATGAACTAAGAGGGCATAAGTAATTGAAATTTATTGTCTATGTTATGAGTTTGAGGAATTGCCATGAATGAATCACAACTCAGTCAAATATGTACGGAAATCATCTGTGCAACCCAATACATATGCCTTGAATAGGATTTGATTAAATGAATTATGAATTCTTTGGGAAGGGACAGTGCTAAAATTTGACTGAGAAATACAAATTAGAGTGAATTTATATATACCATGTTTACACTTTGTTTTAGGGGTATTTTAGTCACTGGGGTATGAAATCAGCGACGACCCAAGCCTAGGGCCTAGATGTGACATGGCGAATACGGAACACGAAGGGACACCAAACAAGCCTCTTACCATATCATTCGCACGTCTTTGGTCGCGGAAGCAAAATAAACATCACATGATATAATAAAAAGGAAGCGGGACTAAGGGGAAGTCTATGATATTCATAAAGCATAAATAGTCAAGCTCATAGCACAAGTACATCATAATATCCAACAATACCTCTAACTTGGAAAAGAGTGGGGGCCAAGACACTTTTCAGGCTCACCCTCATAGTAACAAGTGCTTAATATAAAAAGTCTCAAAATAGCAAAAGTAAAGTAGATAGTGTCCTCAAACTTGAGGACTCACCGATGCTTAACTCCAAAGTACTAAACTAGCCACTTAGAGGATGATCGAAAGAAGCTCTGGTTCCTACATGGTAATATCATGTAGGCATAGAGTATGCATTAGTACATTTGAATGTACTAAGTATGCGGGATGCAATCCAACAAGACATAAGCAAATGTAGTCAAAATGCATAATCATAAGCAATGGATATATAATCTCAATATGGTATCCATGATCAATGCTCATAATAAAACATGTTTGTAAATCATTCATCTTGCACAATATATATAGCATACATATGTGGGAAATAACCTCAATAGATATAGACCAAGCAGCTACAACTTGCACAATATATATAGCATAAATATGTGGGAAATAACCTTAATAGATATAGACCAAGCAGCATCTTGAGAATTCTTGTCATTCCATTTTATCAAATACTTGGTGGGTTTGATGCTTTTTCAAAATCATGCAATTCAAGAGTTTTCTAAAATCCGGGTTATATCCATCTCCTATTCAATTTTGCCCCCTAATTGAGAATATGAAGTTGGATTTTTTATATCATGCACGCATTTTGGGATATATGAGAATTACAATAATGGGCATTCCGAAGCATATTTTTTTGGGGCATTTCAATATCTCCCCCTTGGGAACATTCATCCCTGAATGTCAAAGAACGTGCATAAAAGAAGTAAAAATGAATATTTCAACCCAACATGAATGCAACAAATTCATTTAAACATCATTTTCAAAAAGTCTCAACATGAATGTAAAAAATCACCATAAACTTGTTATCGTGAACATGAACATATGCAAAGGACATGAGGACTGAAACTTAAGAATTGAAATCATATAGGGGACTTAAACTGGTACCTTCGGTTTTAGTAGAGTGGAAGAGATATGGATATCACTTTTTCATGTACTCCTCGGCTTCCCATGTGGCACTTTTAACTTGTTGACTCTTTCAAAGGGCCTTGATAGAAGCTACATCTTTGTTTCTCAACCTCTTCACTTGTCTATCAAAAATTTCCACTAAGACCTCCTTATGGGTCAAATTATCCTCTACAACACCCACAACCTCTAAGAGCACTATAACACTTGGGTCACCCACACACATTCTCAACATGGACACATGAAAGACTGGATGAACCATATTCATCTCCATAAGCAACACCAACTGGTATGCAACCTTACCAACTCTCCTCAAAACTCTATTAAGTACCCACAAACCGTGGGCTCAATTTCCCCTTTTTGCCAAATTAGACAACACCTTTCATAGGTAAGACTTTCAAGTAAACCCAACCACCAACCTTTAACTCAAGATATCTTCTTCTCACATTGGAGTAGGACTTTTGTCTTCTTTGGACTATTTTCAATCTCTCCCTTATTATTCTTACCTTCTCCAAGGCCTCCATGACCAAATCCAGATCTAGCAAAGCAATCTCCCCCACTTCAAATGACCCAACCGAGGATCTATAATGCCTACCATAAAGAGCTTCAAAGGGAGCCATACCAATGCTTGAGTGGTAGCTATTGTTGTAAGCAAACTCAATAACTAGAAGATATTCATCCTAACTACCTTTAATCTCCAAACCATAGCTCTAAGCATATCATCAAGAGTTTGGATAGTTATTTCGGGTTGACCATCCGTTTGAGGATGAAAAGTCAAGCTAAGCTTAACCTTGGTACCAAGAACTCTTTGTAAGGACCTCCAAAAATTAGAAGTGAATTGAGCACCACGATCCAAAATGATAGACAAGGACACCCCATGCAATCTAACCAACTCATGAATATACAACTTGGCATAATCTTCGGCACCATTAGTGTTTTTGACCAGTAGAAAGTGAGCTGACTTTGTCATTCTATCCACAACAACCCAAATAAAGTCCAAAATGTTTCCTAGTCTTTGGTAACCCAACCACAAAATCCATTTTGATCTCTTCCCACTTCCAAGTAGGAATTTCTATCTCTTGGGCTAGGCCACTGGCCTTTGATGTTTGGCTTTCACTTGTCGGCAAATTATGACATCCGTATATGAATTTGGCAATGTCCCTCTTCATACTATCCCACCAATACACCTCCCTCATATCTCTATACATCTTTGTAAAATCGGGGTGGATGGAATAGAATGAATTATGGGTTCAAGATCAATTTTTTCAAGTCATCAACATTTGGCACACACAATTGTTACCTAAGGGCACCATCTCCCCCTTGGGGGAACGTCTACTTTACCATCTCTCATAAAGGCCTTCAACCCTAGCAAGATGGGGTTAAGATCTTATTTTGCCTTTATCTCCTCAATCAAAGAAGATTTAGAACCATCAACAACCATAACACCACCATTATCAACTTCATCCAACCTAACCCCCAATCTAGCCAACTGGTGAACTTCTCTAGCCACCTCCTTGCCACCATCATCAACATGAGCTAGACTAGCTATGGACACTCTACTTAGAGCATCGGCCACAACATTAGCTTTCTCAAGATAATAATACACACTTATATCATAGTCTTTGAGGAGCTCTAACCTCCTTCTTTGTCTCAAATTAAGATCTTTTTGGGTAAACACATATTGGAGACTCTTGTGGTCAGTAAACACATCAACACAAACCCTATACAAGTAGTGACGCCAAATTTTCAAAGCAAATACCACGGCCGCCATTTCAAGAGCATGGGTAGGATAAATCTTCTCATGCACTTTGAGTTTCCTAGAGGTATAACCTTACCAATTTGCATCAAGACATACCCCAAACAAATTTTTTGAGGCATCACAATATACCACAAATCCTTCCAACCCTTCCAGTAGAGCCAAGATAAAAGTGGAGACAAGTTTATCTTTCAAAATTTAGAAACTCCTTTCACATTCATCGATCCACATGAATTTTTCCTTCTTTTGGGTCAACTTTGTCATTGGAGAAGCAATAGAAGAGAAGCCATTTACAAACCTCTGGTAATAACCCGCCAAACCTGAGAAACTCCTAACATCCGATGGAGTCAGAGGACTAGGTTGATTCTTTATCACCTCCATCTTCTTAGGATCCACCTTAATGCCATCACCCGATAACACATGCCCTAGAAAAGCAACCTCCTTCAACCAAAACTCACATTTTTCATATTTTGCATACAACCTCTCATCCCTCAAAATTTGCAACACCACCCATAAGTGATTCATATGCTCCTCCTCACTATGGGAATAGATCAAGATATCATCAATAAAGACCACCATAAACATGTCAAGTAGGGTTTAAAGACCCTATTTATGAGATCTATAAATATAACTGATGCATTGGTCAACCCAAAGGATATAACCACAATCTCAAAGTGCCTATACCTAGTCCTAAAAGTCTTCTTAGGAATATCACGCTCCCTCACTTTCACTTGGTGATATCTGGTCCGAAGATCAATCTTAGAAAAGTGACTAGTCCCTTGAAGTTGATCAAAAAGGTCATTAATCCTTGGTAAAGGCTACTTGTTCTTTATGGTTACTCTATTAAGTTGCCAGTAATCAATGCACATTCTAACAGAACTATCCTTTTTCTTCACAAATAACATGGTGTACCCCAAGGCAACTTACTAGGCCTTATGAAACCCTTCTCTAACAAATCCCTTAATTGATCCTTCAACTTCTTCAATTCCTCAGGGGCCATACGGTAAGGGGAATAGAAATGGGTTGAGTATCAAGAAGGAGGTCTATACCAAAGTCTATTTCCCTTTCAGGAGGAATACCGGGAAGGTCATCGTGAAAGACATCAAGAAACTCATTAACCACCAGAATCGACTCAATTGAAAGGTCTTTGGACTCAATATCCCTAACCCTCACAAGATGATAGAGGCAACCCTTAGAAATCAACTTTTGAGCTTTAAGACAAGAAATAAATCTATCCTTGACCACCACATTATGACTTTCCCACTCAAGGACGGGCTCATTAGGGAATTGAATTTGATCCTATGGGTTCTGTAATCAATAGAAGCATAATACACATGCAATCAATCCATCCTAAGAATGACATCAAAATCTACCATATCTAATTCAACAAAATCACAAGGCAAGACTTTATGCAATATGAATATGGGATAATTTCTATAGACTCTTTTAGCAACAATGGACTCACCAATGGGGGTAGACACTTCATAAGGTTCACTGGGATAATTTTTTAGACTCTCTTAGTAACAATGGACTCACCAACGGGGGTAGACACTTCATAAGGTTCACAGAACTATTCGGGACTAATATGAAGCTTTTTGGCAATAAAAGGAGTAATAAAAGAAAGAGTGGCACCTATGTCTATCATAGCATACACATCCAAATAAAAAAACTTTAACATACCGGTAATGACATCGGGCACCTCTTCCACCCCTTCCCTTCCTTGAAGAGCATAGCATCTATTTTGCCTTGGAGCACACCCTTGATGGCCTTCCCTTGCCCTTGGACCGACATTAGTACCTTGGCCTTGTGGACGATCATCTCTACCTTTGTTTTGAGTATGAGGGCAATCACTAACCTTGTGACCCATTTCACTATAACCAAAGCAAGCACTAGAATTCCTCAAACATGGACCTATGATTCCTTTCACACCATGGGCATCTAGGATTTGTCATTCCTCTATTACCACCTTGGAATCATAGTTTAGTCACCCTATCATTGGCAAACCTCTTGTTAGGAGCATTGGATGACCTTTGGCCTTGGAATATGTGGCCTTGAGGAAACTGGTCACCCTTAAAACCTTGGAAACCACCTTCAAAACAAGCCCTCTTGGACTTACCACTTCTTCTTTTCCTATGGTTTCCCCCTTTAGTTACTCAAGATAAGTTATGAGTCAAGACAAATCCATATCGCTCACTAGCAAGACCGTATGACTCTTCTCATTAACCAAGTCAGATACAACCCACATAAATTGGTTTATCCTTGATCTAGGTTCGGCAATCAACTGTGGAGCATAATTGGAGATCTTGTTAAACTTCAGGGAATACTCTCTCACAAACATGGAACCTTGCTTAAGGTTCATAAACTGCATCATCTTAGCCTCCCTTAGCTCGATAGGAAATAACCGATTGAGGAATGCGGCTTTGAACTCTTCCCAAGGGATAGCATTATCATTCCCCTTCTCTAATTTCCATTGAGTAAACCAAATTTAAGCCACCCCTTTGAGTTGGTAAGCCTCTTAACTCTGCCTTTTTCTCTAAGTTGACCCCCATGATACATAGCACCTTATACACCTTGTCTGTGAACTCTTGGGGACTTTTGGCGATCCTCATCAATCTTGGATCCATGGAACTACGATGGGTTCATTCTTGTGAAATCCCTCACCTTAGAAGCTGGAGTGAAAGCATAAGGGGATTTAGCCCCTTGGTTTATTAGGTTGGTCATAGCCTGAACCAATATTATAATAGCATCTCGGAACTCATCTTGGGCTACCCCTCCTCCTTGAGGAGATTCAGGAGCAGGAGGTGTCTGTTACAACTCGGGGGTACTTACTCTCCTTGGTCTCCCTCTTGGAATCAGTATGATATAGAAGAACAAAGAGCATTTGTTAGGGGAAAAGCCTTACACTTACATCTAAAGTATGATATAGACCACAAAGAAGTGAAACATTTCATAGACTCCCATTCATAGTTGTGGCGCGCTTCACAATCATGATTAGGACTCTAATCGATGCAGTGTATTTGATTCTGAGGATCATTAACAACCTAGTGCTCTGATACCAAGTTTTTCATGACCCACGCCTAGGTACTAGACATGACACGGTGAATGAGAAACCCAAAGAAACCCCAAATAAGCCTTTTAGCATATCGTTCACACATCCTTGATTGCGAAAGAAAAATAAACATCATATTATATAATGAAAGGGAAATGAGACTAAGGGAAAGTCTTTGATAATCATAAAAGCATAAAGAGTCAAACTCATGGCATAAGTACATCATAATATCCAACAGTACCTCTAACTAGGAACGGAGCAGGGCCCAAGAAACTTTTCGAGCTCACCCTCATAGTAACAAGTGTTCAACATAAAGAAGTCTCA
>DF360656.1:44871-59641 GCA_000787875.1 Solanum virginianum
AATCTTTGAGAAGTTTTTGTGAGGGTTTTGAGTGATATAGAGTTGAAAAATGACTAAGTATAGGTGATTTCACACTTAAGTGGGCATGGGGCTATGATCCCAATGCCATTGGGCGCATAAAAAAGACTAAAGAAAATGTTGTACTGGTTCACATCCAGTTCGTGATGCGGACCAAAGGTGAAGGAGAAAATAACACTGCTCTGCGTCCCTGACGCATCGCGGCCAGGGAATGGATGCTCTCTGGAAATAAAAAATTAGCAAAAATTATTTTTAACTACGGGTCATCTAAAATCTAAGTTATACCTATTTCCTAGTCAACTTTCCCCTTGATCGAGAATATGAAGTCAAATTTTTGATATCACACACGGATTTTGAGATATATAGAAATTATGATTATGGGCATTCCGAAGCACATTTTTTGGGGCATTTCAAAATCAAATGGGGCTGAACTAAAACTTGGGTTCAGATATGTGTTTATTTTTTTTCACAATCCAAACCTATGACCTAGGTGTGACACAATGAACGAGAACCATAAGGCCCCCAAACAAGCCTCTTAAATCATAATTGCACATTATAGGTTTAAATGATAAATGACACATAGATGACAATGATATATGGGGAATAAGACTAAGGGACAACTTGTAATCATAAGAAGAAGCATAAGTTAAATAGTTTTAAACATACCATTATAGGCAAAAATGATTATAACATGTAGGCAAAAATGTCCCTACATGATTATAACATGTAGGCAAAAATATGATTAGTACTTTGGAATGTACTAAGTATGCGGGTATACAATGCAACAAATAAATATAACGACAAAGAATACTTACCCCATATAACAAACTCCAAGCTTAAACAATATATTTAGTTCCAAAGTAAAGCATAAAGTAATGCCATGAAAATGCATAGTGAAACACATAACCAAATAAGTGTGGGAATAAGATCATAACCTACAAAATCATATGAGCTATAATATGGAATACCAATGTCATACTCCACACCGGCCAAAGAGTGAGTCAACTTGCCAGGGTATAACTCCAGAAATGGAAATACTAGATAGATCCACTAGTCAGAAAGCCTAAAAAGGCATAATCAAAATCTCCTATGGTGACACGTAGTTATGAGATTAGAAGCTTTATATAGGACCCCTTAGATCAGGTACACTTCTAACTCATTCGGTGCTAAGCTAAAATCCCACGGAAACGGATAATGCATATTAGAAATAATCAAAACTTAATTTAGTTCAAAAAGTCATAACTTGTAAAATAAATCATATTCAAACTTGTACTTAGAATAGCTCCTTAACAAAGATTCAAAATGAAACTGAACGGGTCTTATGTCATCCAATATCATTTTATACTTGTAGTTACTTATTCTTGTCCAAAATCATAAGTTCTTACTATCACATGAAAACCACATATCCAAAGCTCATAACTCAACTTAAATCACATTGGGGACTGGTTGAATAACCTTAAAATCACAAGTTTTATATTCAAACAAAGTTACAATAATCATAGGAACATTTTAGGATAAAATTGTAATAACTCATTTGTGGATCTAAGACTTGAAAATATAGGTTAGCTTAAATAATTCAAATCTGAAATGCGTGAATTAAATTATGTAAAGCCTTGATAAAACTTAAAAATATAGGTTAGCTTAAATAATGCAAATCTGAAATGCTTGAATTAAATTATGTAAAGCCTTGATGAATATTCATAAATAATCATAAAATATATGAATAACAGTAAATCAAGCAAAAACCAATTAGTATGCAATTATACATAAATTGAAGATATAAAATTCGTAATTCTAAATTTTAGTTTTTTGAAGAGGACTTCTTCGTTAAAGGAAAGTCAAGAATGAAACTAACATACCTTGCTTGATTAGCCTTGAGAAGATGAAGAGATTTGGTGGAGATCTTGAAGAATACATAGTCTAAGTGTTGAAAGAGTTTTGGGAGAGCAATGTAGATTAGGGGATTCAGTTTCTTTGAAGAGTGATGTAGATACTAAGTAGGGGGGGTATTTATACTTACTTTGGGGGGGGTTATAAGGATCACTTAATCACTAAAAATTGGTCAAAATATATGGGAAAAGGCAAAGGGGGTTTTTGACTCACTTTAAAAAGAAGAAAAATGCTAAACACAAGGGAGTGGGCATGGAACCTAGGTATTGCAATATTATTCTTTCCTATGGTGCCATGGCATGGGATGGTATAGTCTCAAGTCGTTCTAAGGGCATGCCAAAGGCTGCACATGCAAGCCATGCAACAATGGCAAAAGAATTACTCCCAAAAAAGTCAATTACGTAACCTTCACATATAACTTCATTTCGAATAATTCCAAACGTAAGCCAAACTTCTTCTTTAGTCTTAACTTCACATAACATATTATACCAGGATAAATCAACTGCCCTTGGAAGACCAGCTCAACAATCACATAACTAAATCAAGATAATCGCTAAGATAACCTTTATTTTAAATTTTACTTAACTCAATAGGAATTCACTTGAACATTATCTTTTCACACAAGTATAGGCTTAAAAACACCTGGTACATTATATTTTTAGTGATTTGATCTAGGGTGAACAATAAATATTAGATATGCACATTTATTGGTTGGACTATGTTTCATACTTTGTTGGGCTTAGTTAGGCTGAGTTTGGACTAAGTTGTTAACTTCTACTAGACGATATGTTGAAAATTGTGTTTTACTTGTTGACAGGGTTGTTAGCTTGATATTGGAGTATTTATGAATATTTGGAAAATTAGATTGGACTTTGAATTTTTAGGTACTATACATCGTAAATAACGAGGTTCATTTACACCTATGGATTCATCCACGGACCACTATTGCCCCTCGTGGATAAATTTCAATAACTTGAAATATACACATTCAACTAGTCAATCCTATTTAGGGGTCATAATTTAGTCTACAGGTCGTAAACAGGGTTCAAGGTCTGAGTTCTTGCAATTTACTCTTAAGGGTCTACAACCACAACCTCATTCCATGACCCATAGTTTAAACTAGTTGTTAATTAGTTTCGTGGTTGTACTTCCAGCAAGCAAAGTTACTATTCCCCTATGTCCTCAACTACCTTTAATGGTCCATATTTTATTCTATGGCCCATAAGAGGACTTTCGTGCTTTCTATCCATGTAAATTTTTTTGAAATATTTCTTTTTATTTTTAATTACTGTGGACTCACACGTTCTTGTATAAAGTGCTATGGCACCAAAGGTTAATCCTACTAGATGTGTAGAGGCTAGCTCTTAAACATATTATGAGATGATCCAAAAGAGTATGAGAGGTGTCATCAATTTAGGAAATTGACATCCATCCTGATAAGAGCATCGAGCTATAATGAATATAGGCACTATCCCATTAGATTATTTCAGTCTAGACACCGATTGCTATTGCACAATATCCCAAGTCTAAAAAGGGAGGACTTAAATAGAGTGAGTCAACATAGTTTTCTAGCTCAAGTGAGAGGTCATACTTTGGCTCTGATAACCGTGATGGTTTAGGCTCCAAAGAGGGGTCTAGTTTAGAGTCTGATGGTTTGAACAAGTTAGTCACTGTGCCACTCCATCTTTTTGACTATCCAGATGCTGGTATGTTGAGGGCTTGTGTCCCATACACTATGATGATACCTAGTTGAACAATTGAGGCTGGGACACGATATCTATTATATAGGAGCTTCGAAGGTTGCAATCCAAACTAGATGCAGTACCAGCCATTAGAGATTTATTTTCCTACTTCTAGTGTAGGTTGGAGTAGATGGCAGCACCGTCGAGAAAATATTCCCTAACATGTTTGAGAGTTTTATGCTTCCTACACTTCCACTATCACTCTAACAACTCCCAAAAAGTCAAACCCCATCACACCGTTGCTCATCATACGAACATTGATTAAGGACGTCTCTATCGATCTTTTGGAGAATATAGCTTGAGGTTTTTATTAGGGCTCGAGTACTAGCCTCCAGTATCAACCACTAAGTTTGACTATAAATTGGGGTAGGCACAAGACCATGCTATAATGAGAGGTCTAGGCTAGGCAATCATATTACTTCACTAAGTTAAAGGATATATAGTTGAGCGAGGCTTGAACACCAACTAGTTAGCCTGTCTTACGACTATCATATAGGATTTGCTCATCTTCACGGCCAACTTTTGGTGGGCCGCTGTCTGTATACACATCTTGCTAAAGCTGGCAGATAACACTTTCCTGCCAGATTGTGCAGTACTAGTAGCCAACATCATAGCTAGGCGAGTTAGATTGTCCCTAAAGTATCATGGAGGAGATCCATGACCAGGCATTCTGGAGATCTACATTGTTCCCATTTCCTTGCATGGTTAATAAGCTGTGTATTGATACAGGGAGAAAGATCATCCCTAATATCAACTAGATGATTGATGTTTAGTGCACCCATGATGCTAGCCTGATAAAGGCCGATGAGAATCCCATTGCACCTTGTCAAGGACAACAACCCACTATCTGATTATTAGAGATGGTCACTGAGCCTACACATATTGAGGATGCCTCCATTGTAGTTGAGTCATAGTGGGCCCTATTGACAATGGATAAGGCAGAATAGGCTCGTAACTACTTCCCTGAGTATGCTAGAGGTTGTGATGACATCCTCAACCCACGAGTATAGTGTACATATCTATTCCATTTGGGCCCTAGTACAATGTAAGGCTCAGACTGAGTCATAGTTTGATCAGTTAGTTCAGAAGATTCGGCCTTGGTTATGCAAGGACATTACAGAATCAGAGAAACATATAAAAGAGCATTACTAGGCCATACTTGACCACCAAAAGAGAGATTTTAATGGTCGGATAGATGCAGTTAAGAGGTATTTAGAGGACCACCTCAGTAGCACTCAAGTTCTTGACTTTTCTACCATTCGGATAGAGACCTCGTAGCTCTATAAGGAGATAAGAGTAGCAGCAATAGGACCATTAACCATATCTATCTCTTCTCTCACTCAATCAAGATTGTATTTATTTGCAGAGGAGCCTATCATTCCCATCTCTAGGAACAGGCAATGTATTATCGACGACAATGCACATGCAATATTGGGACGTACTCAGAGAATGGAGATTAGCAGCTTCATGCCACTAGATGGGATTCTATTTTTGATGAGGTAATGCAGCTTATGTAAGAGTGTAAGATAGTAGGGGGTGTTGGACTATCATTACCAGCTGCTACTATTGAGCAAACCACCCAAGAGGTTCAGGTTAGTGAGACACAGATGGACACAGGTGCTTTGGTGCCAAATTTTGCTTCTTTTTGACCCCTCTATGTACTTTTATCTTTATACTGGTGCAATGAGGACAATCCATGACATTTTCAATGGGGTATGGGTAGTCATAAGTCTCGGTAAAGTTTGACTAACCAAGGCCCATATCTAGTCATATTTTTAAGTCCGCAAGATTTCCTTGCCCGTATTCTTTCCTTAAGGATGTTTATTTTCTATTGAACCAACATCTTTAGGATGTAATGGCAGTAATATTAGTAAACTGTACTGATATCTGGGGCATATATTGATTTGACTTAAAAAAATGGTACTTCTCTAGTTTTTATTGATATGTTTGCAGATAGTTTTGATAGCAATTGTGTTGATCATTTTATGGCATTGTGTATTTAGATAGAATTAAGGCTGATTTGTAAGAAAAAGCATGATTTGAATGTCAATATTAACAGTCTTACTCAGTTCCAAGTGTGTGTGAGCTTAATTGCATGCGTGTTATACCATGTTCCAATCTAGAGCATTCCCTACAAGACTAACTGAGGCTCTAGGTTAGTTGGTTAGGAAAGGATCATAGGGCATTTTTCATTGTAGTCCACTTAGTCTTAATGACCAACCAAATATAGTATGTATCCCTTGATCCTAATATTTGAGCCATATATGTACCTTTTCTAAATCTTGAATTTGGCCCTGGTCCCTCCTTGAATATTGTGCACTTTGACTTTGGCTTAAAGCCTAAGTTGGGGTTGGCTACAAAAGATAGCCCAAGCTCATCGATAAGACAATGTACACTTCAACTTAGGCCAGAAGCCTAAGTTGTGTCACGACCCAAGCTTAGGGCCTAAGTGAGACATAGTGAATGGGAAACTCAAAATTACTTCAAACAAGTATCTTAAGCTGACATAGCATATCCTTGGTTGTGGAATTGTAATTAAATAATAGGCAAGTAATTCTAGGGGAAGCAGGAGTTTGGACTCAAGCTATGGAGATGTCATATTAGAGAAGATTAGAATAAACACATAGCAAATAAAGACTATGTTGCGCATAAGTGTGACTCAATCTATGAGGGCAATAACAGTTTAGGACTTCCATCACATTATCAACATTCAACAAACCGAAAAAGGGAAATAATGACTATGGGAAGTCTTCCATGATTATATAAGCATAAAGATTCAAACTCATAACGTACATATCCATATCTAAGAACACCTCCAACATGAGTGGAATGGGGGCCATGATATCCTGGGCTCACCCTCAAAAGATAAATAAATCTCAACAAAAAGCATGAAAGTAAGTGGGTACTATCGCTTATATGAAGGATTCACCAATAGCAATATTCTATCTACCATCCAGCCTTATGGAGGAGGAGGATGAATAGGAGCTCCAGTCCCTATATGGTTAGATCATTTAGGAAAAAAGTATGCATAACTTGGAATATACTAAGTATTTTGGGTGCAATGCAACAACATAATACAACCCATATTTAAGCAATATACACAATCATAATCAACAAATATAGGCTCAATGTAAGACCAAGTGATCTACTACTTGGAATCCCGATGTTCACTCGACACTTGACAAGGCTACTTTGCCAAGGTAAACAAAACACTCACCTTACGACACAGCCTTTTAATGAAGTTTCACCAACTACTCTTACATTATGGCATGGCCTTTTCAGTAGGTTTTAAAAATATCCTTACCTTACGGCATAGCCTTTTTGGTAGGTACAAACCCATATAAGGACTCAATAATATGAACCTATGGTGGCACATAGTCTTTGGACAATGGGAGTCTACCAAGGTCATCTCAGTGCTATGCAACAATCCTATAGATTACTTAAATGATAATCATAGTCATAATATACATAGTCTCAAAATATCATAATTTCATTCTTGGAGTAGCTCATCAAACAAAGCTTTATGACATCATAGATAGGGCTTCATATCATTCGTAATGTTCATAATACACTCATGAGCTCACAACATGCTTGAAAGCCCTTTCATATTCACAATATGCACAATCTACATATCTTACCACATGGCTTTCAACATATAAGAAGCTTGGCACATAGCTTTGAGAATTATTCAAAGTGATCCACCAAAAACAAAGTAAATTAAGGCATCATTAGACCCTCAATTAAATCATATATTTCACATGGTATCTCATTGCATAATAATGGACAAAGGTAGAACATCATAAATGATTTTATCATCATATAAAAGAGTTCATGCAACTACTATAAGTTATCCATGACTTGAAAATTGATGAAGAAAAGGGTTAGTTGAGCGTTGTGGAGCAAAGGTCTTGACAAATCAGAACTCACATACCTTGGTGTGATGGAGATGGAACCCTTGTTTGAGAATACAGAAAATTCAAAACCCTAGGTTATACTTTTTACTTGAATATCTTGAGAAAGATTTGAGTGTAGTTAGGAGGAGTATGTACTTGAAATAATTTAGAATGAGTTGGAGTGGAGTAGTTTAGGCCTGTATAGGGCTGGATAGAGCTTATTTTAGGGCTTAAACAACATAGCATAGGCTTAAGATGCTAGGAAATGTCAATATTTCCCCTTCTAAAAATCTGTCAGACTAGACCACAAGACTCAATTACAGGTCATGGTCCATTCCGAGGGTCATTGGAAGGGGGTATCATCTTATTAATTTTTGGACCCTTAGAGACCTTCTCTGAAATTCAAACCACAACACCACCTATGACGCATCAATTGACGTACATGCTATCCTGTTTGTTCATGCATCAAACTGTAAAAAGCTATTATTTCCACAAAGTCTTCCCACCATTCCATGAGCATAATTTACAGTTCATAGAGCCATTTACAACTCATGGTTACCTTGGTGCATGAACTTGATTGGGTTACCTTGGTACGTGAACCTCTGAACTTGATCTACTAGAATTGCACCCTCAAGTTGATGAAACCATGGATGACCCATATATCATTTCATAGTTCGTATAGCCCATCATGACCTCCACTTACACTTCAAAAATTTTGAGAATTCATACCTTATGCACTTTCATGCCTTCTAATATTTGGGGCTTTACAAGTTAAAGGTGGCTACTGAAAAGAATCATAACCACTCGAAATGGATATGAAAGTACTATAATAAAAAGGTAAAAACATGAGATGGGTATGTGAAACAATGAATAAGAACAAAAAGAGAGCCAAAACGAAAATGAATTGAGAAAACTAAAAAGGCAAAGAGCATGAGAAGCATGATAATATATCCAAAAATGTTCAAGTTGTGTGAAAGGGAAATATGAGTCATAAAAGTGGCAGTGTTAGTAAGGATAAGTGAAAAATAGTGCAGTGTAAAGGAGGGCATTTTGTCGCTATGTTCCAAATAGCCCATGCCTCCCACCAAGCCTATGCTACAAGCCAAGAATGTCCTATAGTGATCCTAGTTTAACTAGTCGAATGTCACGATCTAGAATAAAGGGACAAGCCTATTGTATTGTATATGGTATTTGAATATTTGTTGTGAGTGTGAGCATATCTACTTAGTCCCTGGAATTAATAAGATTATATTAGTATATGAGAAATAGGACTTCTCTGACATGTATGGATCTTCTAGAGTTTGCTTAATTGATGTCTTGTGTATGTACTGAACGTTTTTTTAGGGTATCCGTTATTGACTGAGATATGATATGCTATGTGATTGATATCTGTGTGTTACTATACTGCTTCTGCCATATTGAGTTAGTTGCTTGAGAACAAGCAACAATTTTAAGTTGTGGGTGCTGATGTACTGCAAAATATGGCATTTTTATCTTTAAACTTGCAATTTCATATGTTATCTAGTGATATTTAGTAGATTTAATTTGTGTTGGTGTTCTTTTTACAAGATTATAGGATTCGGGGAATTTTTGTGAATGACTATTGATTTTCTAATTTTTGGGCCATCTACCAGACCACCTACAGGTCGTGGTTAGGTGTTCATGTGTTGGATCCATAGATAAAAAGATTTTATAATATTGATTTGACGATTAGCAGGACGGGCCATGGATCATTCCATGGCCAGTGGTCTTTATCATGGTTGAGAAGCATAGAAACAACGATCCTGTAGGATAAGGAAGACCATGAATCATAGTACAAAATACAAGCCATGGATAAGGATTTGTGAATTGGCCAAGAGTTACTATGTTTCAATCTATGATACCCTAATCACAAGCCTTGGATTTATCTATGGACTGTACTTTTGGCTCGTGGTTGGGCCCAAATCTAGTTTTTCTTATTTATTTAGGATTTGGTTTTCTATGTATATAAATAGGATTTTTAGTTATTTTATGATGTACAGAACATATTATTATCAAGTTTGAGTTTGTGTTTTTAGTGTTTTCGAAGGCAAAAACACTTTGTTCTTATGTTTGGATTTTTGTGTTACAATTAACATGGACATTTTTGGATTTTTCATTCTTGAATTCTTTATTGTAAGTATTTAATTGTATAAACATTAATCATGATTTCATCAATTACAACATCGATGAGTAGCTAAATCAATAGTTAGGGTTGTGGGAACCATGAAGAGACAAAGTAAAAATCAAATAATTTGTTATCCTTGGAAAGTGTGTGTGCATGTATTATTTATCTCTTTGTTTTGATTGCTTTTCAACTATTGCAAATGTTAGAACTCACCTTATTCGAAATTGTTTGTCCAAGGGGCTAATCAATAGGAAATGGGATAGATAATAGGATTTGACATGATTACACTTATCTAATTAGCTTGAACGGACCAAGGGATAGCTAAACTGGGACATGGCTTAGTATTAGTAATGCGATACCTGTGGATTGACCAAGTAAGGGGTGAAATTTATCTATTTACTGGACCAAGGACTTAGGTTAAAATATGTTACTAGTTCTACATGCTACTCACTAGAAAAGGTTACAAGTATGAGGTTATACTTCATTAAGAATTCATGGGGAACACAATACCCCAGTTATTTTCTATCATTGATTTTGTGTGTCATGACTCAAGCCTAGGGCCTAGGGTGACATGGCAAATGGGAATCCAAGAGTCCCCAAACAAGCCTTATAGCATCCATTTTACACATTATCAGTTTGGAAGTACATAATTAAACAATAAGCACGTGGTTCTAAGGGGCGAATGAGTATGGCTCACGCTATGGGGATGTCATAGGGATAGGCATTTGCATGGATTTCACATAGCACATAGCACATAAGAACTAATGGGAGGGTAAGTATTACTTACTCTCTGGGGATAGAAGGGACTTGGGACTTTCCATATTTCTCCATCTCATCATGGACATAACATCATAACATCAACAACATTAGATATACATAATCATAGTCTCCACAAGCATTGCATACATATATCTAGCTCGTACATAGATTTTATATGATATCCAACAATGCCTCTAGTTCATACATAAGATAGGGCCAAGACATATCCCGGGCTCATCCTTAAATTAAAAAAAATTGAATATAACATAATAGGTAGATAGAAGGTGGGTCTTTTCCTTGGACTAAAAGATTCACCACTAGCAAACTCACAATCCAACTTAACTATCAATAGGTGGATGAGATAGTCTATGAGCCCTACATAATTAGATCATGTAGGCAAAATAGTATGTGTTAGTATGTTTTAATGTACTAAGTATGTGGACGTGTAATGCATATGAACTCATTAAATCTGCATTTTAATGTTAGATCACAAGGACACACATATATAGAGGGAAGTATATAAGAATAAATAATATAATAATATGCCATGAAATCCATGATGCATGATTGCTAAAAATACTTTGTACATAATGGGGATATGATCTCAACCAAAATAAGACCAAGTGAGATACAACTTGGAACTCCATTGTCTGCCTCACACCAGATAAAAGGGTGATCTACTTGTCAAAGGTAGATCCTTATCAGAATCATTAGGCGTGGCAAAATTAAACACACCCCTCCCAACCTGTTCAAGTTTGGGTAAGTTAATAACCCGCCCATTTATTAGCTTAACCCATTACTCAACCCCTTTTGACCATAGAAAATTAGGGTTGGGTTAGGTCTTGACCCTTTGTTTTCTTGGCCCATTAGAACCCACTAAATTAAGACCTAACCTGCCCAATTGCGACCCCTAATAATCATTCCTAAAAAGGGTCATAAATATGAACCTATGCTAGGTGCATAGTTATGACAAAGGAGATTTTATATAAGGACCCCTTGCATCGATCTTCCATCTCCAATCCTATTCGATGGTAAGTCAACAATCCACGAGAATACATATGCATATACATGCTTGAAAAAAAAGTATATTCCTCATGGGATTGAGCCTATCCGTTGCTAGATTCTATATTTGAAATAACGACCAGTATGCCCTAATTGGGAGGTGTAATTTGGGCTTGATTAAGATACACCTCATCGTTATCACATATGACTAGTATATTTGTTGTTGTTTGGCATCCTCAGTAGTATGGTATGCTAGTCGGGTTATGTATGCAGACTTTACCCTTGGTAGTATGTGATGCCGATTTGTTATTATTTGATCATTCTTTACATACCTGTGTAGAACAGTAAGCTAGTGACTAGTTCCACTTTTTGTTGAATATATTACCTTTCTTATTAGGGTGGGTTTAATTATCTACTAGGCTATTAAATTATTTTATAGGGTTTTGGTATTTTTTGCCTTTTGTACATAACTAAATAGGCTCTATAGCATGTCTTTCTTGCTAGAAAATGGTAGACCTATTTCTCCCAGGTACGCATCTTGTCACATCTTCTTCGTCTCATGTAACTTTTTCTTTATATTTTTTGTCTAATATCCTATAACTTGTGTCGTATAGGTTTTCTTATATGCGATGTGCTGCTAAAATATGACACTTTTTAATGCTTTAAAATTAGAATTTTGTGTGTTCTCTAAGCAATATTAATAGATTTGATGTGTTTTTATGTTGGTTTTACAGGATTAGGGAGGGTTTTGAGAAGATTGTAGATTTATTAGCTTTTTAGTTATGTATAAGACCACCAACGGGCCATGGTTTTATCCACAAGCTCTAGGTTTGTCTATGGTCCAAATACAAGTGTTGGGAAATTTTTAGAAGTTAAAGTTACAATTAATAGAATGGGCCTTGTCCACTCTACGACCCATAGACTTGTTCTGAAAACAAGGGCCAAAGTTTTGAAGGTTTCTCAAAGTTAACAGGATGGAGGAGTCTATGGCCTAAGCCCAAACTATGACCTGTAGAAGGAGACTAGTCGATAAAGATATTTTTCACAAGGAGCAGTCTACGAACCCCATCCACGAGCCATTGATTAAGTGACATCCCTTACCAGCTCATGGATAACCCAAAATCCAATTTTCCCTATAGGATTTGTATTTCTTTTCTTATAAATAGGGGTTTTAGTTATTTTTTGATGTACAAAACATTAGAATACATAGTATCACTTTCTTATGAGTTGTTCTTAAAGAATTTAAGTTGATTTTGTTTGCACTTATCTTTGGATCTTGATATTGTGATTTATGTGAAGATTTAGGATTTTAC
This sequence comes from Solanum virginianum, assembly GCA_000787875.1. Lineage (NCBI taxonomy): Eukaryota > Viridiplantae > Streptophyta > Magnoliopsida > Solanales > Solanaceae > Solanum > Solanum virginianum. Next base: position 57,635 of record DF360656.1, read on the forward strand.
AGTCTTTAATTCTTCGTTGTAAGTGTTTAATTATGCAAACATCAAAAATGATTTCTTTATCTACAAACAACATGCATATATAAATCCACAAGTTGGGTTGTGGGAACCATGAAAAACTCAAAAAGTAAAACCAAATAATTTGTAATTCTTTGAAAGAGAGCATGTATGTACTATTTATCTCTTTGTTTTGTATTGCTTTTTAGCAATTGCAAACTTTAGAACTCGCCTTGTTCTTACTTGCTGACCCAAGGAGGTAATGAATGAGATAAGGGATAAATAACAGGATTTGATATGTGTACTCTCCTCTAATCAACTTGAATGACCCAAAGGATGGTTGTACTGGGACAAAGGTAAGGGTTAGTAATGCGACACCCTTGGACAATCGAAGATGCATGGTGAAATATGCCTAGGTGCAAGCCCAAGGAATTAGGTGAACATGACATACCAGTTTTGCATGTTACACACTAGAAAAAGTTATAATTAGTTGTACTGCGTTAAGAATTTATGGGGAACACAATACCCTTATTACTTCTCTCACTAAATTAGTAGTACTTGCTTTAAATATTGTTAATAGTTTAGGTTCTAATATTTCCTTTTTATGCATACAACCCTCTTTTTGGAAGTAAGTTGATTTATTCATCAATTACTTTGATTACTCCAAGCCTCTATTATATTCCTCGTCGGGTTGACCTTAACCATTGTTAGGTTCTATATTTGAAACAATGATCACTTATACCTTAATTAGTAGGTGTAATTTGGATGTGATCAAATTTTGGTGTCGTTGCCTAGGAATACGGCTATTAAATTGGTTTAGTCAGGGTGAATTGAGAGTTAATCATTATTTCTTCATTTTACATACTTTTGTTGTTTTTGTTTCTTCTTTAGCATACAAGTGTTGTGTATGCAATACCCACAGTCAAGAAAATTCCTTGGCTCCATTAGATCATGTGATTTAAAGAACCCTAAAAAGAATGGCCCAAGACAATGCCAACAATGTTGCAAATGAGGCACTGAACTTGCATAACCAAAACCCACCACTACCATGTTTGGAGGAAAATCAACCGCTATAAGGTCAAAAAACAGTAGTAGATGGGTGGAATCCACACAGACTTGATCAAAAGGTGGTGGATGTCACAGGAGCCATCGTGTTACCTCCTCCACCGTGGATACCAAGTTTTTCATATCAAGTGGATTACTAAATATTGCAGTATAGAGGGTCGTTCTCGGTCTTACCATCACAGGATTCCCATAACCATCTACACAATATTGTCTTCATCTATAAGAGGATGATGGTAAATAAATATCTGTCAGTGGATGCCATTGGACTCTGTGTCCTCCCATTATCTCTTACTGTCATGCCTCAAATCCCATTAAGATGGACCTGCACCCGTTGATGATAAGGTTCGGGAGAACCAAACTATACCTATGTACTTTTTATACATATTAGAAGGTGTTTCTACATTCAACATGCCTTTAAGAAGGTAAACAGTAATAACAAGCCAAAGGAAACACATATATCTAGGCCATTGGGGCCACTTTGTCTAAGGTACGATACATGACCACACTTTAATTTACATAGTCTACAAAGCTTCTAAATAAGGACAAGTATCTAATAAGGGTCGGGACAGGCCCTGCCTCGGCTAACTGTACAACACAAAAATATAAGCTCTAGATACGTAAAGCCCCGAAGCAACCTGGAGCTTGATAACCATAGCTTGATATCTCGTACTCCTACTAGGGAGATCTACTAGCACCTATACCTGCAGCATGAAATGCAAGTCCCCTGTAAGGGACATTAGTACGAGATAATGTACTAAATATATAAGGCAGGAAATACCGTATATGTGGTAATAGCTCAAATGGAACTATGCACTAGTGTAGGGTAAGAGAACACCTTTAGTTATATAGTGGGATCATGTACTTTATGTTCTTTATATCACTTCACCTTTACTGTAACTGTCACACCCCAAATCCCATTAAGGCGGACTGGCACCCATTGCTGATAAG
>DF360655.1:0-13249 GCA_000787875.1 Solanum virginianum
CAAAAGCACAACCCGACGACCAAGGAAGCCTAAAATGCTAAAACGCGAAAATATGCTTATTTCATTGAATTTCCAAAAACTGGGCAGCCTACTTGTTATATATATCATTAACATATTAAAATACCTCAAAACACTCCAAGAATCACAACAGAACGCTCTAACGCTCAACGGGAACCCACAAACTCAAAACGCTATAAATTCGCCCATTAAGGCATCCATTTTGACCACCAATCCTATAAGTGAATGCACACAAGTTTTCCATACTTTTTCCCACTCTCATAAGTCCACAAGAACACATTTTAAACCAACAATACACAACTAGATATTAAAGTCAAAGGAACTTTCGTTGAGAACTTAGACCAATAACTAGTTATTCTCTCATATGAACATGATTTGCAAAAGTTCTATTTAGCACTTTCTTAGAGGCTTTTAGAGCAAAAGTAAATTATTTACTTAATCCTTTTTTTTGGGTCCAAATGCCTTTATTGAGATTTCCTCAGATTGGAGGATCTACCAAGGAACAAAGAATAAGCATTGTAGACACAAGTGCCAATTAGTCTTCCCTTAGGCACACACGAAAATCTACGAGTTTTCTCGATAAACCAAACCTTCTACGACTCTTGAGGGATCCCATATACCAAGCTCGAAGCCTTAGAATCGAAGAAGAAATGAAAACACAAAAATTTTTGATGAGCTACTATTCAAAACCGTGACTGAAGTTACTGTTCATCCCTCTCATCAGCAGAGAGCAAAAACACAAAAAAAATCATGAGGTCACTGTTCACAGCAGAGAGAAACATTACTGTTCATCACTCCTCTCAATGTTTTCTAAGTGTAGAATGCCTTGTTCTTCCTTCCCTTGTACAAGTAGTGTGCATATATGTAGATAATGTAGAATCTTCTAGGAACTTGTATGTGTGTATAAGTGTTAACACATGTCTCCACTTAATAAAAATAATAACACATGTCCACCTTAATGAAATTAACCTCTCGTCAAGACCCCTGCTCATATCATAATATCCTCCATGGTTGTCCCTCCAAGCTCCATCTCTATTGAAGTTCCGACCTTGGTTTCTTTGACCTTGGCGCTAATAGTCATAATTGGACCCTTGGGCATTGGTTCAGAAACTCATTATTTGATCAGCTACAAAACATGCATCCTCATCATAACAAGGCTCATCATATATGGGTACACGTGAAGGTTGATAAATCATTGCATTTACTTACTCTTGGTTCTGCTTCATTATCACCTTCATACCTGTGCGAATCAGGGCAAGTTGTTGCATGATTTCTTCATTGATCTTTGCTTGCTTTGCACCAATACTGACAATGTATGAACATTTGGTGGATGTTCTATTTCTTTGCCCCCATGTACGATTAGCCTTGACCACTCTTTCCATCCGCTTTGCGATCCTTGCAAATGGCTGATCCAAAAATATGCCACCTATGATAGAATCAGCAGAAGCCTGACTGTTCTCATCAAAGGCATGGTAGAAGATCTCCACCAAGGTATCATCAACTATCTTGTGGTCTAGAATACTCCTCAAACATTTGGTAAACCACTCTCTGTTAATACTAATCGAATCACTAGAAAGTTGCTCAAAGTTGTTGATCTGGTCTTTAAACTTGAGCTTCTTCGATATAGGGAAGTACCTTTCCAAAAATGCCATCTACAAGTCTACCCAATTGGTGGTCGATCTCTTTGGGAGCTCAAATAGCCATAATGCTACATTGCCTGTAAGAGTTAACGGGAAGACACAAAGTCTCACATATCCATAGATAAATTTTGTGTTCCCATAACACTCTTGTAGACAACATTGTGTAGATAGCTTTGAGGATCATCTGATGGTAAGCCTACAAATAGCCTATGGTTCTGCATCTTCTGAAGCAACCCACTCAAGATGGTGAGCTTTGTGTCTATCGGTAGTGGTGGCAACACACTAGCTTTAGTCACCTCCATAGCCAAAAGATTTAGCCTGTATTGATTCCATTGATAAGCATTGTCATTAAAGTCCCAAGGCTTTGGAACAATATCCTCAAGAGAAGGTGGGTTCTCATTATTAGCATTCTCATTGTTGTTCCTGTTTAGAGTTGTATTGGCCGCATTTTTGGTGTTATCTTGGGCCATTCTCCTCAACGTTCTATGGATCTCTAGGTCAAATGGAGTTAAGGGATTGCCTTGACTTCGGGTGTTAGGCATATACTATACTTACTCCCTAAATAAGAACAAAAACTACAAACAAAAGTAAAATATAGGAAATAAGGATTAATACCTAAATTACTATGAATTGACTAAGTTTAGTTGTATTCCCCGGTAACTGCACCAAAATCTTGATGTCTCCCTAGTTACACATCCTTTTAGATCATAAAGTGATCGCTATCAAGAAATAGAACCTAACCAAGGTTAGTTCGAACCCACAGCGAATATGTAGACTCAAGAGAATTCAATAATCGTAATTTGAGAGGTTAACCAACTTACTTTCCCAAAGAGTGGGAGGAGTTTGCAATAATGAATGGAAAATAAAACTAAACTAACTTAACACAAGAGAGAAATCAATATGGAGAGAAACTAGAATATTATGATCCCCATGATTCACTAACTCGGTATTACTGGATTACCTAGTTCTTTTTTAGTGTATAATATGCAGGACAGTAAGTTAAGTTCACCAAGCCCTTTGGTCAAAAGTGAGAGGAGAATTTCACTATGTGACTTAGCCCATCTCCATAGTGTGTATTACTAACCTTTATATATTCACAGTTTGGTTGATTAGACGAGAACACATCAATCGAATCCTGTTAATTAATCTCTTTTCCTATTCATTACTACCTTGGTCCAGTCAGAAACACTAGGTGGGTTCTATTTTTGGCCACCATCAAAAAATATGTAGCAGAGTTAATTAATACATGTATTCACACTTTTCAAGAATTATGAATTATTCAATTTTACTTTGTTAGTTCTTCATAGTTCCCATAACCCTAGTTTTGGATTATGAAACAAACACAAAAATGCCCGAAAATGTGCCTCAGAAATGCCCACAATTATAATTTTCATATATCTAAAAATTTGTTTGTTATTTCAAAAGTCCGACTTCATATTCTTGTTCAGGGGGTCAATTTTAGGGGGAAAGGGTCTAACCCAAATTTTAGAGCAACCATATCGAATTATGAATTTTCAAGTTGGCAGAAAAATAGTATACTAGCGCGTTTATAGCGCGACACACACCTACACAAAATTGGTCCAGTTTTTGTACTTCGGTCTAAGACTTTTAAATCTTGCGCCTAAGCCTTTCCACAAGAGAAAACACCTATACTTAGCATTATTTCACCCTCTTATCACCCAAGACATTTTCGAAGAACTCATTCAAACCCTTAGTCTTATAATTCTTTCAAGATTCAAGTCTCAAACCCTTATCCAAATTTCAAGGTTCTCCTTCAAGCTTCAAGTCTCCATCTCCAATCTTCACCAAGCTCATCTCCAAAGCTAAAGTATGTAGGTTTTAGGCATTGGATCCTTTCACTCATGGTGCCCTAATCTCTTTTTTACTCAATTTACATGCTTTAAGGTTGAGTTTTCAAATGGGTGTATTATTATGAACATGTCAATGAACTATGTTAAAGCTATGTAAAGTTGTGACTATTTTACTATGTTTTGGGCTATAAATCATAGATCTATTGTAAGGTTTGATGAGGGCTTTTAATGTATATTGCTTGAGGATGTTTCAAGGTGTTGATTGATGGTTTTACAATGGATTTTCTTGCATGAATTTATCTTTAAACTGCATGGCCTTATACCCCTATTACACACCTGCCAAGTGTTTGACAAAACGTCCGGTTATGATTTTTTAAGGAATTGAAGGTCACCTAGTGAAGGTTTGTACTTCTCCATCGAGGTGATGGGTTAGCGTCATCACTAACCTACATGGAGGTTTATACTCATCAACCTAGTGAAGGGTTTGTACTTCTCCACCGAGGTGATGGGTTTGCGTCATCACTAACCTATATGGAGGTTTATACTTATCAACCTAGTGAAGGGTTTGTACTTCTCCACCGAAGTGATGGGGTGGCATCATCACCAACCTAGTGAAGGGTTTGTACTTCTCCACTAGGGTAATGGGGTGGCATCATCAACAGCCTAGTGAGTTTGTACTTTACCACCTAAGTGATGGGGTGGCATCATCACCAACCTACCAAGGGGTTTATACTTTGGAAATATAGCTTGGTCTATTCTACACATATGATATCTTATATGAGCATGAGTTACTTAAGCATGTTTTACTTATGCATTGATCATACATATCATATTGCTATATTATGCCTATTGCCTATTGTTATGCATCTTGATTATGATGCCTATCTCTTGTTGCATTGCATCCTACATATTTCATACCTTCAAATGTACTAACACATACTCTTGCCCACATGATATCACCATGTAGGAACTGAAGTCCAAGTTGATCATCATCCTCCTCCACGTGGCTAGTTCAATACTACTCAAGCTAGTTGGCGAGTCCTCCACTTCGAGGACCCTAGTCTATGTTTCTGTTATTATGTATTGAGACACTCTTCTTTATGTTCTATTTTGACCACGAGGGTGAGCCCGATTACCTTGTCTTGGCCCCCGCTTATATGTATGTAGCAGAGGTGTTGTTGGACGTGCTATGTATTTATGTTATGAGTCTTGAAACTTTTGTCTCTTGAATATGATGTATGCAAGCTTTCTCCTTAGTACCTTGCCTTTGTTTTTCAAACTTTAACATGTTACTTAAGTATTAATCTCTCTCCCTTAGTCTTATTTCCCCTTGTTTATGTTTCTTGTGTTGTTTTACATTGCTTCCGTGACCAAGGATGTGCAATGATATGCTAAGAGGCTTGTTTGGCTTTCCCCATTCGCTGGTTATGTCTAGGCCCTAAGCTTGGGTCGTGACAATTTAGCTACTCATGCTTTGTGTAGATGCAAGAATTTTGGGTTGAGGAAACATAATTGAACACTTACACATTATAATTAACAACAAGCAAATCAAGCTTCGATAAGAATCACAAGCTTCAAGATGAAATTCAAATACAAGTGTTCTCAAAAGACTCTCCAAAGTAATCTCACTATTCGCTCTCTCTAATTACTGAGTTCTCTGAGTACTCAGGGAAAACTTATGAAAAATAACCTTAAAAACCTATTTATAATAAGTAAAACACAAGTCCTAACTCAAATAGGATAACTAGTCAGCACGTCCTAGGAAAGGGGTTTACGGGCCATATTGCATTCCATGGCCCATAATAGAGGTCTCGTACAAAGCTGCTAGAAATTTGGACTTCAACTCTATAACACTCCTCGACGACTCATAAAGTATTTATGACCCATAAGGGGGTTTCGTCTGATGAATCTTCAGAAAGTCCCAATCTTTGATGCTTAGGGAACAAACCATTTTTTACGACTCGTAAATCAATCCACGACTAGTCTGCATGTTTGTAGAATCAACTTCAGAAGATAGAACCCCCACTAAAATTGTTCATGAAACCACTTTACCACCCGTAGAATGACCTATAGCCCATAAAGGGTCTCTTATAGCAAAAAATTCAACAACTTCTGCACTTTTTTCCAAAATCAAGGCCAAACCTATAATCCTACAAATATAACACAAAAACACATAAAACCAACTAAAATTGCAATGAGAACATACAAAATTCCAAGTTTTAAGCATCATAAGTGTTGTTTTTTGAGAGCACATCACTTTCCAAAACACATCACTCCTTTTGTTGGGGAAACCTTTAAATATTCCCAATCACCTTCATCAAACTCTAGTTCTCTTTTGCAAACATCGACATATGACTTTTGAGGACTTTGGCCAGCCTTCAACCTCTACCTTATGACATTCACCTCCTCCATAGCATCAAATACCAAATTTGGTCCAATTAACGACATTTCTCCAACCTTAGACCATCCCACCGGTGATTTACACCGCCTACTGTACAATATTTCAAAACGGTGCCATACCATTACTTGAATGAAAATTATTAATATAAGCATATTCAATAAGATGTAGGTGATTATCCCAAGTTTCTTTGAAATCAAGTACACAAGCTCGCAACATATCTTTGAAGTTTGTACTGTCCTTTCGGTTTGTCCATCCATTTGAGGATGACATGGCGGTGCTTAAGCTTACCTTCGTGTCAAGGCTTTTTTAAAATCACTTATAGAAATGAGAAGTAAATTGAGCACTGATGTCCACCAAGTTACACCTCCTTTTTAGAGGAGAAAATGGTTGTTGTCAAGATATATAACCTAACTAAGATTAGGGTCGAACCCATAGGGAATGCGTAGACTCAAGAAAATTCACCAATATGCAACTCGAATAATTAACCAACTTAATTCCCCAAAGGAGTGCAGGTTTGCAATAATCAGTGAGAAAAGTAAACTAAACTAACTATGACAAGAGAGAAGTCAATATGGAGAGAAACTAGGGTATTGTGTTCCTCATGATTCCCCAACTCAGTATCACCGGATAACCTAATTCTTGTCTAGTGTATAGCCTGCAAGATGGTAATTTAAGTTCACTAAACCCTTTGGTCAAAGGTAAGAGGTGAATTTCACTATGTGACTTAGCCCATCTCCCTAGTGTGTATTGCTAACCATTACCTATTAGTCCCCGTACAACCTCCCCTTGACCTAGTTTGGTTGATTAGACGAGAACACATCAATCGAATCCTATTAACTAATCTCTTTTCCTATTCATTATTACCCTGGTCCGGTAAATAACACTAAGCGAGCTCTAATGTTGGCCACCACTAGAAAACATGTAAAACAAAGAGAATTAATTAATACATGCATATACAACTTCCAAGAATTGTAAATTATTCAGTTTTACTTTATTAGTTCTTCATGGCTCCCGCAATCCTAGTTGTGGATTTAGCTACTCATGCTATGTGCAGATACAAAGATTATGAATAGAGAAGACATAATTAAATACTTAGATAATAGAATTAAGAAAAAGCAATCAAACTTCAATAAGAATTATAAGCTTAAAGATTGAATTAAACCCCAACTGTTCTCAAAGACTCTCCAATATGATCTTACAATTTTCTCTCTCAAAATATTGAGTTCTCTGAGTACTAGGTGAAGACATATGAAAAATAACCTAAATAGACTATTTATAATAATTAAAATTCAAGTCCTAAACAAAATAGGAGAAATGGTCAGCATGCTATATGAAAGGTACTTTATGACCCATATTGACTTCTACGACCCGTAATCAGGGTCTCATACTGAAATGCTAAAACATATTGACTTCTACGACCCGTAATCAGGGTCTCATACTAAACTACTAAAATTGTGGACATCAACTCTACGATACCCCTATATAGCTAAAACATATTGACTTCTACGACCCGTAATCAGGGTCTCATACTAAACTACTAAAATTTTGGACATCAACTCTACGATACCCCTATATAACTTGTAAAGTGATTTTTGATTCGTAAAGGGGGTTTCGTCTGACGACATTCCTGCAAGTCCAATTTTCTAATCCTTAGGGCATGAATCCTCTTCTACAACTTGTAAAATCTTTTATGACTCGTCTGCATGTTCGTAGAATCAACTTCAGAAATCAGTCCCTCATAGGAAATCTTCACGAAACCTTCTTGCAGTCCATAGAATGGTCTACAACCCAAAGATGGTCTCATATAATAGCAAAATTCAGCAACTTCTACAACTTCTCCCAAAATCAAGACAAACCTATAATCCTGCAAACATAAACACATAAAACCTACTAACATCACATTGAGAATACAAAAAATTCTAAGTTTTAAGCATCAAAAGTGTTGTATTTTGGAAGCACATTAACACCCTCAACTTAAAATTGTTGCTTGTCCACAATCGGCTGACTCAATCTATATAGAGAATACAGTAACACATAGACCTCAACTCAATTGCATACATCTCAGACTTAGATACCCACAACAACTTTTCAAAACAGGATCAGATAGCTATTTAGCAACCCAATGCACATTGGTGCACGTGAAAACACAACTATGAAAAGTAAGGTACTTTCGACAATCCACAATTACTAAACAAGTCTAGTACTAACAATGCAATGCAAGTGCCCTCAGAGAAAGAAGTGTCATATCTGACCCTCAATTATGTTTTCATGTTTGACCTTGCGACTATGCAAAATCACTCACTCTCACATCAACTATTTATGCATCATGTCTAATACCATTGGCTTGCCCCTATACTCATGACTTAGATCTTTAACTACTTGGACTAGGATCACCTTAGGACTTTCTAGGCTTGTAATGTAGGCTCAGAGGGCTTTGATTGGATATTATGGGAGCATAGTGACTAAAGACTCTTCTTGACACTGTATTTTTCTACACTTTTACCATACCAACCCATGTTATTTTCACCTCATTCTCCCTTTTTTCTTATTTTAAGCTTTTTTGTGTGCTTTCTTTTTATTTTCCAGATTTTTGCCTCGTTTTTACACTTTATCTTTCTTTTTAGCTCACAACTAAGGCATGGTTAATTTTTACTGCACCCAGCACATGATATCTTTGTTTCTTTTTCTCCATTTTACTAACTCACACCCTTATTTTTGTGCTTCACCCTTACATAAACTTAGGTTTAGTTTTTCTCCGTATCACTAATATTTTTGTTTCTTTTTTTCAACTTAGGTTTCTGGCCTGTGTTGAGGTGCATAATATTCATCCTCAGAACCAGGAACACTTTTGGTATCCACCATCAACTTAGGCTTTTTGTGCCAGTCAAGGTGCACAATGTTCAAGGAAGGACAAGGGCCAATTTCAGGATTTTACAACTAACAAGGCTAGGTTATCAGGTGTCTTCAAAGAATAGGTATATGTTAGGCTCAAACATTAGGAACAAGGGATAAATTATTGATTTGATTGGTCATTTTTAGGCTAAAATGGACTTATTAAGAACAATGGCCTAAGATCCTTTCCTACTCTAACTAATCTACTATTTAACTTGGAGTAACAGGGCAAGTTCTAAATTAGCACAAAAACACATGAAGTTAGCAAATTAAGCTCACACTCAGATGGCACTATGTACATTATTAGCAAAAGACTCACAGATCATGCTTTTTATATCGACTTACCCTCACTTATCAGAATAGAAATTGTCACACACCTAAACATGCATGGTTGCTATCTAGCTACTAATCAAAATTTTTGGTAGGTATCATTTTTCAAACAAAGCACAAAAACATGATATATGCCAATATTAGCTAAACATCCTAAACATGCTGGTTCAACAGAAAGTAAAATCCACAGGGGAAAAGAACATATGCAAAAAAAACCCCACGATTAAATATTAGGGTAGTTATGGACCCATGCTACTCAGTCTTCACCGAGGCCCATAACTACCGACACCCCATCGATTACTGGGGTAGTTATGGACCTAAACTACTCAAACTTCACTGAGGCCCATAACTATCCACACCCTATCTAAAAAGATGTGCATTGTCCCCAATGCATAAAATTAAGAAAAATAGAACACTTAAGAGGTCAAAAGGCATACCTGGGCACCTAAGTGCCATTATGTAGCTGAGTCTTGCCACCCTCCTCCTGTAGGGTGGTCTGCTCAGCAATCGTATATTGTTTGGAAGGGCCAGCACTCATCACTTGCTCCAACTCCCAAGTTTGTCGCATCTCCTCATCATGTCTTAATCTCCTCAAGATAGGATCGAGCTCCTCCTCCTCTTTGAGCCTTGTACATACGTGTCTCTTATCTAGCGCACAATCCTTTGTGAGTGGTCTCTTCTTGAAAGAAGACTGGGTTGGCTCCTCAAGAGATAATACATCAACCACCAGCACCAGACGTAAAATCATTGGTAGTGTAACCAGTGCCGCTAGTGTTGTTGTCAAGTCAATATAGAGCTGCTGTATCTCCATTTGCATAGTTGAAAAGTTTAAAGGTCGGGCCTTCCTAATTGCCTTTGTACCCTCTCCTCGAAGGCATCAATGTAGCAATCTACAATAGAGATACAATCCTGAATAGTTGCGACTATGAATGCCTGCATCCAACCCTCCAATTCTGCAATAGCCTGGTAGAACCATGGCCTGATCTGATGAATGAAGTGGGTTAAGACTCAGCATGTGATAACCTCTGCGCCAAGGCTTGTATAGATGTGGTGGACATATAGATCATGTTCGTAGTAGTAGCCAGTGAAGTCATTACCTGTGGTATAGAAACAATAATAGTGGGCCCCTCTTCTTAACTGCCTTGGGCTGCAAGGGCCTCTCCACAGTACCAACACCAGTGGTAGTTCCAGTCTCAGAACCCTCAGGTGGTGGCGCTACGTCGAACATCTTAGGCATAGGTAGAGGCCATGCTTACCGGAGTGCCATCGGGTTCTCTTCAGCCTTGATCAGGTTGGGCTCTAATGTACACTGGGCCTCAATCAACTTGTCTAACTGGTGTAGTATCTCCACCTTCGACTCTAGAAAGAGCCAGTAGATCATACATGAGACTAGAGCCTAGATGTGACACGATGAATGGGGAACCCAAACAAGCCTCGTAGTATATTATTACACATCCTGGGTCACGAAAGCAATTAAACAACAACAAGAGAACATAAAATAAGGATGAAGGGGTTAAGGGAGTCTTTCATAGCTTAAAACATACAAGAGTCAAGAGAGTCAAGCTCAAAGCATCATTACATAACTTGTCCAACAACACCTCTAAACTTAGAATTGAGTGGGGGCCAATACAACTTTCCGGGCTCACCCTCATAGTCAAAAGTACATAATAAAAGAAAAGAGACTTTTCATAACATAAGATCAAAAGATATCATCCTCGGAGTTGAGAACTCAACAAACTTTCTTCAAAGATAGTACTAGCCACGTGGAGGAGGAATATGATCAAGTGGAGCTCCGGTTTCTACATGGTAACATCATGTAGGCATAGAGTATGCATTAGTATATTTGAATATACTAAATATGTAGGATGCAATGAAACAAGAGATGGGCAATATAATCGAAATGCATAATTAGACAATGGATGAACATCTAGCAATATGGCATGCATGAATAATGCTTGAAGTAAACATACTTATATTTTACATGTGTAGTAAGAGACCATCATTATAGAGTCCAAGGCCTACCACCTTCTTGGAAAAGTAATTGAAGTATCAACCCCTCAATTGGTTAATGATTGTCATACCCTACCATCCATGGTGATTGAGGTATCAACCCTTCAATTGGTTGATGGTTGTCACACCCTACCATCTATGGTGATCGAGGTATCAACCTCTCAAATTGGTTGATGGTTGTCACACCTTAACATTTATGGTGATTGAGGTATCAATCTCCCAAATTGGTTGATGGTAGTCACACCCTACCATCCATGGTGATTGAGGTAAGCACCCCCTCAACAAGGTATGGTCAACTTGCAACACTATAGATACGTTTCATAAAATCAACAAATATATACCTTCTTTTCATCATCATAAAGTCATTCAAGTCATAGGTCATGCAATAGATCATCAGTAGCTTAAGAATCCAAAATCAAACATTTTATTAAACACATGACAGGTCTATAATGCTAGTGTAAGATCATGCAATTCAAGAGTGAAATCATGTGAGAAAAATGAATAAAAAACCACCCACCAACATTTTGTAATACCCTTACTCAAGATATATCACCCTTCATCAAATCATAGCTCAAAACATGCTTAAACAGTCACAATTTTATGAAAACCCAACATAGTTTGTAGTCAACTTTCATAGTAAGAGATACCCACAAATATTCTACTTGAAACATGCAATTTATGTAAAAAGGAAGGTTGGGCACCATGGGTGAAAGGACCCAATGGTTGAAAATCACATACCTCAACTTTGGAGAATTCCTTGATGAAGATTTGATTGAGAACTTGAAGGAGCTCCTCCTCCTCTTTGAGCCTTGTACATACGTGTCTCTTATCTAGCGCACAATCCTTTGTGAGTGGTCTCTTCTTGAAAGAAGACTGGGTTGCTTCCTTAAGATCTGGAATGAGTTTTGGACCCTTGATTTTGAGTGAAATATTTATCTAAGTGTTTGAGAAGGTTTTAGAGAATGTCTTGTATGATATGAGGTTGAAAAATGACTAAGTATATGTGTTTTTAAACATGGGGAGGCTTAGGCCCAAGACCCAAAGGCCTTGGACTGAACAAACACAAACTAGCAAAAAAACACTGATCTGAGCCCTAGCTACGCCACACCAAGGGCGCGGATTGTCTCTAGAAATTACATTTTTTGGAAAATAAAATTTTGATACGGTTACTCTAAAATTGGGGTTAGACTCATTTCACACTCAATTTTGCCCCCTCATCACGAATATGAAGTCAGATTTTCTATATCATGCATCAATTTTTAGATATATAAAAATTATGTTATAGCCATTTTCGAGGCATATTTTCGGGCACTTTTTGGGGTCGTTTCAACGAGTATGGGATGGAGGTGGACCTTTTCAATGTGGCCTCATGAATATACTCACCGATGAGGTAGGGCCAGTTGATACCATAGGCAGCCAAGATGTTGGCAAACAAAACTGCATGCTCCAGCGTCAGAGTATTATTAGCAAGTGTCGGCTGATTGCGTGAACGAACAACCACCCACCAAAAGTTGGCAGGGAAACTGAGCGAAGCCTTAACAATAGGCTCTGAGTGAGTGGTGACCCAATTAGGTTCCAAACCTTGCTTTGCAATATATCCAACCACCCATCTCATCAAAGTGGCTCGTCGCTCTGGAACCTTCACCTTAAATGGATTCCTTATTTGCCCAACCTTGTAGTTGAACACTGCAGTGGATATGGGGCAAGAAACACAAGACCAAATAACACCTAATAGATGGTGGCCTCCAATATATCCACCCATCGGCTCCCCACTCTCGTCTTTGTCAGTCTAGGCTGAGTGCGCACTTCTTTCCCTTAGGAAGAGTACTCTGGATAGTGGCTGCATAGGAGGCATAAAACTCTCTCACCATGGTCAGGGCGTATCATCTAAGAGGTCAGGTCATCCACTAAAGCCCATATCTAGTCATCCTATCATGGAGACCTGGGACACAGTCGAGTCTGTCATTGATGACTTTGGGTTCCTCATAAATGGTGTGGCTGGCTTGCCCCGCTCTGTTTACAACACATCCTCAGTATAGATTTTTTCATTCCCTTGACGTACCACCGACTAGTGAGAGCATCAAGTGATGAATGAGGCAATGCAAAAGACTCTATCTCAGATCCCTCCTCAGTGCCTCCTTCAGATC
>DF360655.1:13334-29292 GCA_000787875.1 Solanum virginianum
GGACTCCTCTTTGGGTAGAGTCATCTATGGTAAACCACTCTCGTCACTACCTCCCTTCTCAGACTGGGGAGTGCGAGCAACAAGAGCCTGAGTCTATCCAGCTCTAACAGTGGCTCTGGTCTGTGGTCGAGCCACATCTGGATTTGGGCAAATACCCAGCACCTCTAGTGAGGCACTCAGTTGAGTGGTCTACTCATCATCCGAAGGCTCATTCCTGAGCCTCCTCTGCATAGCTTGGATCTCATCGGGTTTGGCTTTTGGAGCCATAGTACATGAAACATAGACATATATGCACCATGGGTAGCCCCATAAATCAAGAATTAAAATGCAAAAAAGCATGAGTTCAGTTGCAGAATGGTCTTATGAAAGCACCTTTACGGGTTGTAGTGGATACTCCAAGCCATAAAGAGCTTTTGTAAACTAGTAGTTCAAATAATTTTTGTTTACTAAAAAAGTCTACAAGACTAGGTACAATTCGTAAAGAGGTTTACGAGTCATAGACTAAGTTGTAAAGATTTCTAATGAGCAATTACTTCTAGGCAGGGGTCCATGAGACCTATCTACAAGTCGTAAAGTGGGCTATGACTCATAGAAGGTCTCGTCTGATGGATACTCAAAAACATCAAATTTGCTAAATTTTGCACGAGGGTCAAATATGACTCGTGGAATGATTCATGGGCCATAAAAGCCATTCATGGACAAGAAACCGCAGTTACTTGAGTTTTTAAGCCTATCACATGGACCCTAAAAAAATGTAGTCACTTGAGTTTCTAAGCCTATCACATGGACCCCAACAGACTATTTCAACCAAAACATTATTAGCATCGAAGCAAAACACATGCACCCACATGATTTCAATACTACAACCCTCGCCCCAACATGTTCTACATACGTGCACCCCATCGAAAGTGATTAAGCATGGTTTATCATATGATTTCGACCACCTATGGTTGATCTCATCAAGATCATGCACCTATGTCCTCACCCACTAATTCATAGACATAATCATTCAATTACATATGGTGAGTGACTCAGGCACAAACAATTATCCTAAACATTTTCACAAGGCCAAAGTGCCCAATTCCAGACTTAGGTAATAGTTGAAACACGGGAAACCTAATTTCAACTAATCACAAATTCAATTCAAACATGGATTGTATGTCTAAACACCATTCACCACACAATATCCAAATCAGTCATTCAAACATGGCAAATTAAAGATGTTAATTTAACTAAAAACTTATCAAGATTTGAGATTAACTTAAAAAAAATGAAGGAGATGAGTAGTCACAAAACCCTAGCTTGATGGAATGTTTGCCAGAAAAAAGGTGTACAGTGGCCGGTGTTGATCCGAAAAATGAGAGGTGGGGTTCAGTTGGGTCAATTTCATAATTTTAGGTCAGAATGGGGTCAAAATAATTTTACCCCTCAATTTATATATTGACCTAGTTAACTGAGACTCTATGAAACCACAATTATGGGCTATAGAGGATTTTATGGCTTGTAAATTATGGTTTCGTAGAACATCAAAATCCTAGTTTTCATGACTAGGTTTCATGGATAAATCTACAAGTTGTAAAGTGATTTATGGCTCGTAGAGTTGGTCGTAGAGACCCCAACATTAGGCAAATTTTTAGCAAACTCACCTGGGGTCCACCAGCCCATTCACGACTCATAATTTGATCTACAAATTGTAAATTTGGTTCATGGACTGGAGTGCATATTTTTCTGCTTACTGGAAATCTCTACAAGATGGGGTACGGGTTGTAAGGTGTTGTATGACCCTTAAACCTAGTCATAGAGACTCAACTTGATGCTTTTCTTAGCTACAATGGCTAACTTAGTCATCTACTTGCATACTCTTCGTAGAATACATTGTCACCCTATATTCAACCAGCCCAATGTCAATTATTACAATAAAAACACAAGAAAACAAAGTAGCTATGAATATAAAAACTAAAAATAAACCTATAACTATACTTATTACATCAAAAGCCTTGGGTTGCTTCCCAAATAGTGCCTGATTTACTGTTGCGACACAAATTGGACAAATTGGTTACTCAGACTTCACCAAATACCCAGACTTCACTCTTCAACTCATCTGGATGCTTCATGGATCGACAAATATTGAAGATGAGTTCTTCATCATTCAATCTAAACTTGAGTTGATTGGCTTCCATATCAACTAGGGCTTATCCGGTGGCTAGGAACAGTCTTCCCAAGATGATTGGGACGTCAAAGTCAACTCACTATCTAGGATCACATAGTCTGTGGAGAGCATGATCTTTTCCACTTTGACCAACACATCATATTGTATCCCCACAGGCTTCTTCACCATGCAATCTGCCATCAATAACCATATACTAGTTGGAGTAGGTGCTTCCAATCCAAGCTTCTTTTAAACCGTAAGGCACCTAGATTACATAGTGCCTTTGTGAACTCCACATCTCCAATAGTACAGGGTATGGTGAAAGCACTCGGTCTTCTCTCTTCTAAACAAGGACCTCATAGCAATAACACTGCAATATTGAAGCTCTTAGGAGAGCTTCTCACTAAAAGTGTGCTTTTTAGTGGCCAATTCCTTAATGCCGCAGTATGAGACTCTATTTTCTAATTAATACTTGAAATCTCTGATTTCATCCCCCTTAGAGTCTCATCCTGTGTCTCAGCCATCTTCAATAGATGATCAAACATCTCCTATATTCTAGAACTGCTAGCACCTGTGTCTCCATTTTGTGGTGGCGCATAAGGACCATTTTTGAAGCCTTCTCTGCGACACCAATCTACATCTATACCCCTGTTCCTATCATAATAACCTCCACAGTTGTCCCTGTTAGCTCCATCACTACCAAAGATCTGACCTTGGTTTCCTTGACCTTGGTTCCAATAGTCTTGATTGGACCCTTGGGTGATGGTCTTGAAACCCCCAGTCTGATCAACAACAAAATATGCATCCTCATCACAGTACAACTCCTCGTGCATAGTTGCACATGGAGGTTGATGAACTACTGCATTCACTCTCTCTTAGCTTTGTTTCATCATCACCTCTATACCTATGCGAATCTAAGTAAGCTGCTGCATAAATTCCTTATTAATTCTGGCTTGCTCTAGACCCATACTGACAACACATGAACTCTTTGTAAAAGCTCTATCTCGCTACCCTTATGTATGATTTATTTTGACCACTCTTTCCATTCGTTCAGCAATCCTTGCAAATGGCTGATCTAGAAACATGCCCCATAATAGTGTCAGCACAGGCCTAACTATTTTCATCAAGGGCATTGTAGAAGATCTCGACCAAGGCGTCATCAACTATCTTGTGGTCAGGGACGCTCCTTAGACATTTTGTGAACTGCTCCCTAGTAATGCTTATTAAATCACTGAGAAGTTGCTCGAAGTTATTGATCTCATCCTTCAACTTGAGGTTCTTCTATCGAGTGAAGTACCTCTTTAAAAAGACCTTCTATAAGTCTACCCAACTGGTGGTTGAACACCGCGGGAGCTTAGATAGCCATAATGCAGCATGGCCTGTTAGAGATAATGGCAAGACATAAAGTCCCAATCCATAGATAGATTATATGTCCGCATCACACTCTTACAAATAAATACCATATTGTGTAGGTGGCTATGAGGATCCTCCAATAGTAAGCTCACAAATAGCCCACGGTTCTGCAGCATCTGAAATAATCCAATCGAGACTATGAACTTTGTGTCTACTGGTAGTAGTGGAAACACAATAGCTCTAGTCACCTCCATAGCCATAGGTTTCAACCTATACTGATTCCACTGGTAACCATTAGCGTTGAAATCCTAAGGAGGTGGATCAATATCCTCCAAAGGAGGTGGGTTCGCATTCTCAGCATCCTCGTTATTATTTTGGTTCAGAGCTACATTGGCTGTGTTGTCTTGGGTCATTCTTCTTAATGTTCTATGGATCTCTAGATTAAATGGAGTTAAGGAATTGCCTTGACTCTGAGTGTTGGGCATACACTAACCTATACCCTAAAAAAGAACAAAAATAACAAACAAAAGTAAAATAAAGGGAACTAAGGTTTAACACTCGACTTACTAATAAATTCGCTAAGTCTAGATGTATTCCTTGACAGTGGCGCAAAAATCTTGATGCTGCCCAAGTTTTACCTCTTTTTTAGAGGATAAAGTGGTCATTGTGAAGATATATAACCTAACCAAGGTTAGGTTCAAATCCACAGGTAATACGTATACTCAAGAAAATTCACCAATATGCAACTAGAATAATTAACCAACATAATTCCCCAAGGGGGGGTATTGCAATAATCAATGAGAAAAGTAAACTAAACTAACTATCACAAGAGAGAAGTCAATATAAATAGAAAGAAGGGTATTGTGTTCCCTATGATTCCCCAACTCAGTATTACTGGACCACCTAATTCTTGTCTAGTGTATAGCCTGTAGGACGACAATTTAAGTTCACCAAGCCCTTTGGTCAAATGTGAGATGTGAATTTCAATATGTAACTTGGCCCATATCCATAGTGTGCATTACTAACCATTACCTATTAGTCCTAGTACAACCTTGTCACGACCCAAGCGTAGGGCCTAGATGTGACACAATGAATGGTGAACTCGAAGGAACCCCAAACAAGACTCTTAGCATATCATACACTTTATTGGCTGCGAAAGCAATATAAACAAAATTCAAAGTGACAAAAATAAAAAGGGAATTAGGACTAAGGGAAGTTTTTCATGATAACTTGAACATAAAACGAGTCAAGCTCATAATACAATCCAACTCAATATCCAACAATGCCTCTACTACGAATGGTGTAAGGGCCTAGATATCTCCAGGGTTCACATCATAGATAAGTATCCAAAAGCATAAGATAAAGTCTAAGCATAAATATGAAAGAAAGTAAATATTGTCTTGGGATATGAGGACTCACCAAAGGCTCTCTTCAAATGCACCTAGCTTGCCACGTGGGGAAGGATGACCAATAGAAGCTCCGGTCCCTACATGGTAATATACTGTAGGGCATAGAGTATGTGTTAGTACTTGAAATGTACTAAATATGTAAGGTGCAATGCAACAAGAGAAGCAAGCCATAGTAATATAAATTCATAAATATAATCAAAGACGTAAGCTTAATATGCCATCCATGATCAATTCTTCAGGTAAAACATACGTGGAGGTAATCATACTTGCATACTCATAAAATGCACAATAAAGTGGCATGAGTAGCTTTTCCATATACCTTGTACTAGAGGGTAAGGAATATTGCGTAGGTCATAATAATAAAGGACCATCATAAATCATCATAAGAGAATATCTTGGGGACATGAGCATATATAAAGAGAACCATAGATTAAGAATGACATATACCATAAAGCTTTGGGGAGTCCACAAAAGATAGTGAGAAATACAAGATGTCATACATAAGTAAAGTATTAATATTCTTGGGTGAAAAATACATCACTTTATATTAAAGACTATTTTATTATGCAAGGAATATTGATAATCATAATGGAGAACACCTTACACACTTGTAGAAATCATCATGTATCTTTAGAAGAACAATACCATTTGAATTTATGAAACAATGAATCATAGAAACGTTTAATCACCTTTGGACTTAACATAAAGGAACCATTTAAATTTATCATTAAGATACCTCTTGGGAACATGAGAAGATCTTGAACATATGTGAAAGAGACCATACCTGACATAAACCATGTGAGTTAATCCATGGACTCCTACATGTTTCCCTATACTGTAAGAAAGGGAGAAATCACTTTCCTAAGGTGAACTTCCTATGACTAAGTGGATCTACTAAGCCATATGTGAATCGAGTACTCGCCTCTAGTTCTTGCACTCAGGTACTCGCCTCAAGCCAGGACTTAGGTACTCACTTCAAGCCTTCATATTTAGGGTAATTACTTCTTAGGAATTTGGGTAATCGTCTCTAATCCCTTTACCTACGGTGACACATAGTTTCAACACTTAGGTATGAAATAACCCCAAAAAGTGCCCAAAAATATGCCTCAAAAGTGCCCAAAATCGTAATTTTCATATATCTAAAAATTTGTTTATCATTTCAAAAACTTGACAACATATTCTTGTTCAGGGGGTCTAATTGAGTTGGAAATTGGTCTAACACAAATTTTAGAGCAACCGTATCAAAATTTGAAAATTGTAAAAAATATGATTTAGGAGGGTCAACTTTAAAGGGGCATATCATTTAGCACACAAAGAATTGGATATCCCATACCCACCAAATTGAAGATCATTGAATTATCTTTCCAACACACTTAGTTTCACCTAATTCTGAGTTCGAATGAAGAATTTATGCCTGTTCTCGTAGAACTCATTTGTGTAGAGATGCAAATTCCTGTGAGTAATTCGCGTCGCTTTCGTGATGTGGAGCAGTGTTATTTTTATCCTATTCTTTTTTATTTTGGTCCAAGACTATCAAGTCTTGGGCATACGGGTTCCTATACTTGAAAATACCTATACATAGCCTTATTTAACCCTCATATCATCCTAAACATTCCCCAATACTCACTCAAACACTTAGACTAATATTTCTCTCAAGATTCAAGTCCCAAAACTCAAGACCAATCTTAATAATTACATCAAGGATTTTATTCAATCTTCAAGTCTCCATTAAAGTCTTCTTTAAGAAATTCTCCAAAGCTAAGATATATGGATTTCAACCATTGGGTCCTTTCACCCATGGTGCCCAATCTTCTTTTTTACTTAAATGGTATGATTTAAAGTTGATTTTACATGGGGGTTTTATATTAATAAATTTACTATGCAGTGATTTGAGTTCATGAAAGTATGGTTGTTTTAGCATGTTTTGACCTCTAAATCTTTGATCTAATATTAGATTTGATGAAAGGTCTTGATGTATGTTGCTTGAAGGTATTATAAAGTGTTGATTAATATTTTTATATGGGATTTACTTACATGTTTTCACTCTTGAATTGCATGATTTTACACTAACACTACACACCAGCCAAGTGTTTGATAAAATATCTAGGTTAGGGTTATGAACCATGTTAAGACCTATGCCCTTGCAATTTATGAAGCCTACTAGAAGGGGTTATGAACCATGTTATATAATTTTCCCTCTAGTGCAAGGAAAAAACCTACATGTAGGGGTTATGAGCTTTATTGTACACCTTACCCTCATATACGAATCAATGTACTCATATTTGAGGTTATGCTACTCTTGATGAGGTTATGTACTCTTGTTGAGGTTATGCAATGTACTCTTGATGAGGTTATGGACTCTTGATGAGGTTATGTACTCTTGGTAAGGTTATGCAATGTACTCTTGATTGAGGTTATGCCATGTACTCATATTTAAGGTTATGCAATGTGCTCATGTGTAGGGTTTGTGACCTATGCTACCTTCTACCCTCATATGCTATTCATTATCTTATGTACTATCCATTACCTACTCGAAGGGGTTATGACTCATCCAATATTCTTCACCCTTTAGTACAAGATATTTGGATAATCGAATCATGTCACCTCATTGTATTAGTAAGCTATGTATGTATGGTTATTTTCAAGCATGTTTTACTTCAAACATCATGCATCCATGCCATATTGCTATTTACTCATTTATTGCCTAATTATGCATTTCGATTATATGCTTCACTCTTGTTGCATTGCATCCTACATACTTAGTATATTCTGACATACTAATGCATACTCTATGCCTACATGATATCACTATGTAGGAACCAGAGCACCACTTGAGCATCTGCACTCACGTGGCTAGTACGATTTCACTCAAGCTTGTTGGTGAATCCTCCATTCTAGGGACGTTGCTTATGATCTCATGCTATGTTCTAAGACTCTCTTTCTTTTATTTATGTATTAACTATGAGGGTGAGCACAATTGCTTTTCTTAGCCCTTGCTCTTATCTATGTAGTAGAGGTGTTATTGGACATGTTATGTATTATGCTTGAGCTTTGACTCACTTATGATATTCAAGCTAATTAAGTATAAATCTCTCTCTTGTAATCCCATTTCCCCTTGTTTATGTTTCTTATGTTGTTTTATATTACTTCCACAACTAAGGATGTGTGATGATATACTATGAGGCTTGTTTGGTTTTCTTTCGTATTTCCCATTCGCCTGTCACGTCTAGGCCCTAGGCTTAGGTCATGACAAAGATGGTATCAGAGCACTAGGTTAATAGATCCTCGGAGTCCATCACACCGCATCGATTAAAGTCCTATTCATGGTTCTGAAGTATGCCATTACTATGAATAGGAGGCTATGAGGCATTTTAGAAAATGTTTTCCTTCTTCATAGTCTATGTCATTCTTTAGAAGTAAGATAGGGCCTTCTCCTCTAATGACGATTCTTTGCTCTTCTAGTTGATTATGCCGCTTCAAGGAGGAAGGAGAAGGAAGGTAAGTAGAAGGTTTTAATTTTGATGGATTTGACTTTCACTATTTCTTTCATTATTACTTTTGGTTGCTAGTAGGCTTCTTGTGTATCCCAAGTTGATATATGAACCTTTGGTGTCCACTTTTTGGTTGAGTATATTGTTGCTAGAAAGTTCATAAGTGTTGTTCCATTTTTATATTGCATAAGGTCTTGCTTTGTGGCTCGTTAGATTTGATATGGTGGATTTTGATGTTATACTTTGGATGGATTATTTGCATACATGTTGTGTCTCTATTGATGGCAGGACTCGTAGAGTTAGAATCTGATTCCCTAATGAACCCATCTTTGAGTGGGAGGTTGTCAAGTGGTAACAAAGGAGGTAGGTCCATTCTTGTTTTAAGGTTCAATTGATCTCTAAGGGTTGTCCCATATTCTTATTACATAGAAGTCTTATCTTGTGATCTTGGTTCAACTTAGCTTGATCTGTTGGAAGTCTTGGGGTAATTTGGTCTACTTGCATAACATGCCTCCAATGAGTGTAGAACCCGTAAGGTTGTAATATGATGGTTGAGGATGGTCAATCTTTTGGGTCAACCACAATGGGTTAGTCACTTTTCTATGATTGATCTCTGGTTTGGGTTTTTTCCCCAAGTAAGGATGAGGGTAGGTGATATCCTTAAGTGTCTTTTTAGACTATGAGTGAGCATTTTGAGTATTAGTGGAGTTGCTTGGTTGGCTTGTGCACCGGTGGTGTTTGTGGGTTTCTTGAATAGGGTCTTAAGACCCTACCTTGATATGTTTGTGGTGGTCTCTAGTGATAAGCTATTAATTTGTTTAGAGCTTGTGAATCATTTGGTGGTAGTATTGTAAGTCTTGGAGGATGAGAGGTTGTTTGCTAGATATGATATTCGTGAGTGGAGGATAACAAGAAGGTGGTTAGAACTACTTAAGGATTATGATATGAGTGCATATTAGTCTTTTCAGTAAGGCTAGTGTTGTGTTTGGTGCTCTAAGTAGCCTAGCGTGTGTGGATAATGGTGGTGAAGAGGAGACTAGTGGGGTCAATCGGTTGGTTAGATTGGAAATTAGGTTGAGGGAAGTTGAGCATGGTGGTGTAGCACTCTTGATAGTTCCTAATCTTCTTGGGTTAAGAGGTCTAGATTAGACAAGGCATTAACTCCTCCTTATTAGATTTGGAAGTTTTGGGTGAGAAGATGATAGAGTGGAGGTTATGCCCCAAGGGGGAGATGGTGTTTATGGTACCAAGTGGGTTAGGTGTATTTAAGGTTGATAATTGAGTTAAGGATTGTGAGTCCTTATAGAGCATAGAGGGAAGTTGGTAAGGTTGCATAAGATTGGGAATTGCTTATGGATAGGAGCGTGGTTAGTCCAGTTCTTCATGCTTCTAGGTTGTTGTGATGTGTTTGTGATGCTAGTGCTATAACACACTTTGAGATGGTGGGTGATATGGAGGATAAGTTTGCTTAGGCGAAGGTCCCGGCGAAGGTTTTGAATGGATGAGTGGAAAAATTGATTAATAGCGATGTAGTGTTTGTCAAGGCCCTTGGTAGAGTCTTCTATTCATGTGTATTTCTTGGGGAGCCAGTACGGGCATGGAGGAGCAAAATTCATATTTCTTTCTATTCAAGCTTATGATGGCATGTCAAGTCCTTTCTATAATTCCAAGTCTTATGTTTCAACCCTTATGTCATTAATATGCATTCATGTTTAAGTTGATAAGTTTATGGTGATTTTACACTTATATTGAGATTTTGGAAATCCTGTTTAAAATATAATGTTGCACTCTTGTTGGGGCTGATTTTTTTTCATGATCACTCTTCTCATGTACATTTCTTTGATATTCAGGGATGAATGTTCCCAAGGGGGAGATATTGAAATGACCCCAAAAGGTGCCTAAAATGTGCCTCAAAAGTTCCCGAAATTGTAATTTCCATATCTCTAAGTATTTATTCAGCATTTTAAAAATTCGACTTCATATTCTTGTTTAGGGCATCAAATTGAGTGGAAAATGAGTGTAACACGAATTTTAGAGCAACCGTATCAAAATCCAAAAATTGTAAAAAATGCGTTTTACGAGGGTCAAATTTAAAGGAGCATATCTCTTAGCACACAAAGAACTGGGTAGCCCATGACCTACCAAATCAAAGCTCTTTTAATTAGCTTTCCAACGCACTTGGTTTAACCTTATTCCGAGTTTGGATGAAGAATTTATGCTCATTTTGGTAGAACTCGTTTGTGTAGAAATGCAAATTCCAGTGAGTAATCCACATCGCTTTCGCGAGCGGAGCAATGTTATTTTGGTCTTGTTTTTTTATTTCGGTCCATGACTTTCAAGTCTTGGGCTTAAGGGTTTCCATACTTGAAAATACCTATATATAGCCTTATTTCACCCTCATATTATCCTAAATATTCCCCAATACTCACTCAAACACTTAGACTAATATTTCTCTCAAGATTCAAGTCCCAAAACTCAAGACCAATCTTAAGAATTTCATCAAGGATTTCATTCAAGCTTTAAGTCTCCATTAAAGTCTTCTTCAAGAAATTCTTGAAAGCTAAGGTATATGGGTTTCAACCATTGGGTCCTTTCACCCATGGTGCCAGATCCTCTTTTCTACTTAAATTGCATGATTTAAAGTTGATTTTACATGTGGGTTTTGTATATTAAGAAATTTACTGCACAGTGATTTGAGTTCATAAAAGTATGGTTGTTTTAGCATGTTTTGAGCTCTTAATCTTGGATGTAATGTTGGATTTGATGAAGGGTCTTGATGTATGTTGCTTGAGGGTATTACAAAGTGTTGATTACTGGTTTTACATGGATTTACTTGCATGGTTTCACTCTTGAATTGCATGGTTTTACACTAGCACTAGACATCGAGCAAGTGTTTGATAAAATGTCTGGCTTAGGGTTCTTGAGGAATTGTTGGTCCAATGCATATCTTATGAGTTGAATGACTATATGATGATTAAAGGGATATACATATGAGTGTTTAAAACATGTAAAACACCTATGTTATTGCAAGTGAATTGGTGGGTTCTCATGTTGTTATGTCCATGGAGATTGTGATGAGTTATTGAGTTCTTATGCTAAGACCTATGCCCTTGCAAATTGTGAAGCCTACTAAAAGGAGTTATGAACCATGTTATATACTTTACCCTCTAGTGTAAGGCAAATTCCTACATGTAGGGGTTATGAGCTATGTTGTACACGTTACCCTCATGTATGAATCAATGCACTCATATTTTGAGATTATGCTACTATTGGTGAGGTTATGTACTCTTGTTGAGGTTATGCAATGTACTCTTGATGAGGTTATGTACTCTTGATAAGGTTATGCTCTCTTGATGAGGTTATGTACTCTTGTTGAGGTTATGTAATGTACTCTTGATCGATGATATGCCATGTACTCATATTTGAGGTTATGCAATGTGCTCATATGTAGGGGTTATGACCTATGCTACCTTCTACCCTCATATGCTATTTATTATCTTATGTACTACCCATTACCTACTAGAAGGGGTTATAACTCACACTATATTCTTCACCCTCTAGTACAAGGTATTTGGATGATCTAATCATGTCACCTTATTGTATTAGTAAGCTATATAAGTACGGTATTTTCAAGCATGTTTTACTTCAAACATCATGCATGCATGCCATAATGCTATATACTCATTTATTGCCTAATTATGCATTTCAATTATGTGTTTATCTCTTGTTGCATTGCATCCTACATACTTAGTATATTCCAACATACTAATGCATACTTTATGCCTACATGATATCACCATGCAGTAACAGGAGCCTTGCTTGAGTATCTCCACCCACGTGGCTAGTACAATTTTAGTCACGCGTGTTGGTGAGTCCTCTATTCCAAGGACATTGCTTATGATCTCATGCTATGTTCTCTGACTATCTTTCTTTTATGTATATATTAACTATGAGGGTGAGCCCAGTTGCTTGTCTTGGCCTCCGCTCTTATCTATGTAGTAGAGGTGTTCTTGGACATGTTATGTATTATGCTTGAGCTTTGACTCATTTATGATATTCAAGCTATTTAAGTATAAATAGACCTTTAGTCCCAATTCCCCTTGTTTATATTTCTTATATTGTTTTATATTGCTTCCGCGACCAAGGATGTGTGATGACATGCTATGAGGCTTGTTTAGGGTTCCTTCAGGTTCCCTATTCACCAGTCACTTCTAGGCTCTAGGCTTGGGTCGTGACAAGGTAATCTTCTCTAGTCCACTCGGTGCTAGGTAGTCTCTCACAAGAGTAGGATAATCATAGGTTATAGTATCATATCATAAAATCATTCCAAGTTATGTAGAGGACAATTTATCCAATCCCAAACCCCTTGATATCATAGAGTGAAAGTCATAAGATAGCTCCTTAATCATTCCTTAAATGGGAGATCTTCCACCATAATACATTTATTCATTAAATAAATGGGAGATCCTCTACCATCAACATTCATTCATAAGAATCTTTTCATGAGTTGAATACATGTTTGGGAACCCACAAAGTATCCTAAAATGCTTGTCATGTAAACTCATACAATAATCTCTCATCAACATCAATAATCCTTGTCAAGTAATTTAGTCAAGCACGTGGTAGACATATGCACATGTACTTAAAACCATGCATTTCAAGAGTAAGAGAGAAGAGAGAAGTAAGATCAATCAATTTCAAAGTCATTCAAATCATCCCACTAATATTGTAGTAAAACTCTCATAATTTAAGAAAGAATCATATTTCAAGACATATAGGGAAAATAATTAGTTAAATCATTCATAATCAGTCCATCAAGATAATATACATCACCCTTCAAAATATGGACATGGGAGCATAAAATTCATCTTATCAAGAAAAAACCTTTATTTTGAATATCACGAAAACCAACTAAACACGTAAGTTCCTTCATAGCTTTCCATAGCATGATAGAGAACTTAACTTGAATATCTTAAGATCCATCATAATATCAAACCCCAATAACATTTTGGCATAAACATCATTTCCTGTAAAACTCACATAGAGGACATATGCATAATGCATAATAATATCATCATAAACAAGAGTTCATAAATAATCCTAAAATAGTCCATAAATCTATAAATACCAAATAATACTTTAATTCATGTTAATGCACAAATATAAACCATAATAGATTGCATAAGAGTAATACCATATTCAGGAGTAGGAGAAGAGAAATTGTTGGACTTGTGGGAAGGAAGGTTCCCACAATCAAACCCACATACCACAAACCTCGGAGTTTCTTGAAGAAAATTGGAGGAAGACTTGATGCTTGACATGTATTCTTGAAATTCCAAATGTGCTCTTGAGATTCTCTAATTGGATGGAGGATTTGGTGATGAATTGGAAGGGTTTTGGGAGTGTTTTTGAGAGATTTCAGATTAGATAAATGGCTGAAAATGAGGGATTCCCGTATATATAGGCATTGGGTACTTATCCAAATGCCCTTGAATGAAAAAGAGGCTTTTTGACCTAAAGCATGTCCTGTTTGCATTACGGTTTTGACGCGAACAACCACTGGTTTGCGAAATTCACCAAAAAATATTTTTTTGGCTCGGGTAAAATATACCTTGTAGGTAACTATTTTCTCACACAATTTTGTTTTCTAAACAAAAATGTGAAGTCAAATTTGTGAAATTCTGCATAGATTTTAAGATATTGAAAAATAATGCATCATAGGGTCGTTTTGAGCTACGTTGAGGGGTGTTACAATATTCGTCCCTTGGGGAGCATTTGTCCCAAATGGAATATCTATCAACTCCTTACTAAAACAATAATGCAAATTAAACATTGATTTCATGCAACTTTCAAAGTCTCTATCATGGAATTCATTTTAAAAGCATTAGTAGCACATTTTTATAATTGCACCTAGGACTTCAATCAAAATCCTACTCTATGAACATGCATGCACGACAAACTCAACTCAAGGACTAAACTAGTTGATGCATGAAATTTTAACATGAAACTACCCCTTCTAGCAAAATCTAACTCAACCACTTACGTCCAAACATCAACCATAACACCTTAGACATGAAACCAATCTACACCAATTTCATTATCACATAAAAAAAATTCATAACATACCAGGGGAAGCATCACACTATGTTTAGTAACCCTTAAAGGGGTAGGGTTGAGATCGTGGATGATTATCCTTATAATTCTTAAGGACCCACGAACAGTGTCTCAACTTATGATCCATTGCACCACACCTAAAACATACACTCAAATCGGCTAAACAATCTCCCGGATGGCACCTTCCACACTTGTTGCATGTAGGAGGAGCTTGACCACCAATACTGCCACCTTGATAATTAGGACTAGTTATCATGACCTGTACCTAGAGCCTAGACATGACACGGTGAATAGTGAACCCGAAGGGACCCCAAACAAGCCTCTTAGCATATCATTACATATCCTTGGTCGCGGAAGCAAATAAACAACAACAAGAGATCATAAGACAAGGATAATGGGGCTAAGGGAGCCTTTCATAACTTGAAAACATACAAGAGTCAAGAGAGTCAAAGCTCGAAGCATCATTACATAACTTGTCCAACAATATCTCTAAACTTAGAATTTAGCGGGGGCCAAGACAACTTTCCGGGCTCACCATCATATTAAGAAGCATACAATAGAAGAAAAAGAGTCTTTGCATAACATAAGATCAAAAGATATCATCCTTGGAGTTGATGACTCACCAAACATGCTTCAAAGATCATACTACCTAGATGGAGGAGAAAGATGATCAAATGCTCCGTTTCCTAGATGGCAACATCATGTAGGCATACAATATGGGTTAGTATATTTGAATGTGCTAAGTATGTAGGATGCAATACAACAAGACATAAGCAACATAATCAAAATTCATAAGTATAGGCAATGGATAAGCATAGTAACAATATGGCATGTATGAATAATGCTTGAAGTAAAACATGCCTATATAGAACGTATTATATGTGTAGGAAGAGACCATCATCTTAGACCAAGCAAACTTAGTACTTGGAATCCAAGGTAGACCACCCCTTGGAAGTGTTTGAGGAATCAACCCCTCAATTAGTTGATGATTGTCACACCCTACCATCCATGGTGATTTAGGTATCAACCGCTTAATTGATTAACAAGTATGACCAACCCCCATCAGAAGTGATTGAGAAATCAACCCCCTAATTGGTTGATAGATATGACCAAACCCCTATCAAAAGTTATTGAGAAATTAATCTCTCAATTGGTTAATGGGCATACCATCCCCTATCAAAATGGTTAAGGAAATTTACCCCTCCTCAACTAGGTATAGTCAACTCACAACACCATAGATCATCATAAAGTTAATTAACTTATAAGCCATGCACTAGATGTTCAATAGCTCATGAATCCATAATCGGACATTTTATCAAACACTTGGTTGGTGTGCAATACTAGTACAAAATCATAAAATTCAAGAGTGAAATCATGTGAGAAAAATCAATGTAAAACCACCCACCAACAATTGGTAATTCCCTCATGCAAGATACATCAAG
>DF360655.1:37602-48245 GCA_000787875.1 Solanum virginianum
GAAATAGTCGAATTCGATTTGATTTCATACTATTTCTTATAATATGATTATGTGTTTATTATGCAAGTGTTTGGGTTGAATTTCTTTTTTATTACACTACTCTAAACTCACTACTCTATTAGCCTCCATATTTTGTCTAAATGAATGTTAAGTTTATTTGTTCATGCTTAATCTTCTTTGGTAAATTTGATGCACGATTTTGAAATTTGCCTGATTTATGGGACAATTATGATCGCTGACAGCTTGATATAGCTAATTATTCAGGATAATTGATTTCCTTCACTGACTCATAATTAACTCAATTATTTTCACCTATGTGCTTAGGAGAATTTGCTGATCTTTTATGCCCAATTTATATCAATTACATCATTTTGAATTTATGATAAATTTAATCAATTCGCTATAATTTTTGTAATTATTGTTACGTCTTGATTCTATGATTTAATTGTTTGTAGATGATTACTCTCTCTGTTTATGATAAGATTCTCTTTTCCTTCTTTCGGCATATTTTTATTCCTTATATGTATATTGTGTATATATTTGTAATTATGTAGCTTGCTTTGGTAAGTCTTTGGCTGAATCTTATTAATTCTTTATTTATCGAAAAATTAGATGAAAAAATTATTTTCGTACCTTTTCTTGCCAACGAATCTCTTCATTTTTCACTATATAAACAGGGTCCTTTATTCATCTTGGGGAGATTCTTAGAAGTCTCTACATACGGAATATTTTTCTTGACACTTCTTGATACGAAATACACACATTCCATGCACGAATCATATAAGTTCTAAAAAGCTCTCAACAGAAATAGCAGCAACTCCTCTTCTCTCTTGGGTGTATCTCTAAATGTGGTTCAAAATTATTTTTCTTATTGGATCAATATCTCCAAGGTATCCAGGTCAGTTTTTCCTTCTTTTATGTGTGTTTTTATTTTTCTCTTTTATATTTGTTGTTTTATAATCTTATAAAGATTTACGCTAATCTTTTATCTTTTCATAGTATTTGTTGTATTATTTTTGTTTGCAGGTTCCTTTTAGTTTATTAACGGAAGTGTCTCCTTGGGTTGGGATGAATTCAGTAGAAGAGCCTTGGAGATTTACTTTATTTTATTTTATTGTATTTTATTTTTCCAAGTTTCAAAGATGTAACAAAATATAACAAGATTTGGGGATCAAGGGGAGAGAAAATATGTGAATGTGCAATAAAAAAACATGACTACAGGAACTAATGAATTAATCACATTTAGTTTAATGAAATAATAATAATCATGATAAAATATTCTAGGAACGTTTGCTTAAAAATAAGATAAAAGAGTTAGTTGGATATTTTAGCATGACATTATATGTGAAGATTACTTTTTCCATTAAATATGTAACGTTTTAAGATCTATTAAATATTTTCTACAACAGTTAATTTTAATTGGATAAGTGTTTTTTATGTTTGAATTACTTCCAAAAATCATGTTCAAAAATTTTAAAGAACACATGATTTTATAGGATCTTGATCAAGTTTCTTTCTTTAAAATATAAGGACAAGTTTGAAACTTTTTAGTTATAAAATTATCTCAACATTTTTAAATATTTTTTGCACGGTTTCGAAACATTTGTTTCCTAAGAATTTTTGGTATGTTATAGTACTTAAGGATTTTTAATTATATTCTTTGGAAGTTGGGGAATTTAGCATTTTTCTAATGTTATATTTTACGTTGATAAATATTTTTTTAATAATGATAATAATAATAATCAAGTTTTTCTGAAAAACTAATCATGTTTTCTTGTGGCACTTATTAATTTTTAAATCTTTGCACTATTTAGTTGTGTGTGTTTTAGAGGTATATCTGGGATTTTATGTCACGATCTGGACCTGGGGCCTAGATGAGACATAGAGTATGGGAACCCGAGAGTCCCCAAACAAGCCTCAAGATACTAAAACTCGCATCATCGGTTCAGAAGCACAGTTAACAATCAACACATAGTTCTAAGGAATGGGAAAGTAGGACTCACGTTATGGGCCATCATGGGGAAAGGGTTAACACGAGTTTACATAACACATAGAAAAATACTAAGGGGCGGGTACGTAGGACTCACGCTATGGGAGCAATTAGGGTTTTAGGATCTTTCCATCAACATGAGAGCAAATGACATATCGGTACTTCAAGATAACCACATACATAACATAGACTTAACCGTAACACATAACATATAGAGTGAAGAGGTTTACAAGGTGTCCAACGATGCCTCTACATAGATGGGTCGGGGGCCAAGACATACCCCAGGCTCTCCCTCAAATAAATAAGGGGAAATAAGTAACATAGGTAGATAGATGGTGGTGCGTCCTTAAAAGACAGGACTCACCACTATGAGTAAATCTGGAATCCAAGCTAAACATTGAACGATAGATGGTCAAAGTACTCGGTCCCTACATGGTAAAATCATATAGGCAAGAGTATGCGTTAGTACGTTTGAATGTATTAAGTCCGCGGGGTGCGATGCATGTAACTTACCAAACCTGCATATCAACGTTAAATGACAAGGCACAAAATATCAAAATAGTTGAATATCAAAGAATGTAATATAACGAGATGTTATGAATGTCATGATGCACGAAATGCAAATGATGCACTCATTTATATATATGTATTGGGGATGTGACCTCAACCAACATAAGTAAGTCCAAGCGGGTTATTACTTGGAATCCTGATGAAATTCCCTCATCGGTAAAGAGGTGATCTACTTGCCAAGGGTAAACCATACTTCACCTTACGGGACAACTCCCTCTTCGTATGAAGTAACCTTCTTTACGGGACAACTCCCTCTTTGGATAGTACTTCACCTTACGGGACAACTCCCTCTTCGTATGAAGTAACCTTCCCTATGGGACAACTCCCTCTTCGTATAAAGTAACATTCCTTATGGGACAACTCCATCTTCGGATAGGATTTTCACAAAATCACAATTCAAATCATTTCTTCTCCTTACTGGACAACTCCCTCTTCGGATCAGAAACTTATGCTAGGCATATAGTTCAAGGAAAGGGAGAGATCCCTTGGGGATAGCGCTAATGCCCCCAATCCATTGGTGCTAAGTCGTCATCCCACAAGAATGGATATACACACACATATATATACTTTCAAACGACGTAAATTATTTTCGAAATTATTTCAATGCATTCTAAGACTTAAAGGCCAAAACATAATTTCATAGTCTATATACTCATGTATAGGAATAGCCCATTCATATACAAAATGGTGCAAGCACCCAAAATGCTCAAAAAGTCAAAATCAAAGACATATATGTGATCACAATATTGTCATAACTAACATTTATCAAAACTCATATCATAGAACATAATTAGGATTAACCCATAACATAATTTCTCAAAAAGATCCATGTACATGAATGCATATGATATGGACAATGAGAGAATGACATGAGTAATTAGGATTCAATCAAAAATCAACAATATAATATGAAATTCAATCGAAAACATAATTAAATTCACATTAAAATTCATATTGTAATCACCCATGCATTTAGAAGTTTTAAAGGGGACATTAATACTTGAAATTCCATAAACCCCAAAGAAAATCCTCATGTAATAGTTTAAATCACATTAAAATCATCAAAGAAATACTACCCCTGCATAATTAGAATTTTAGGATTCATAATCTTCAAAACCTTGAATTTAAAGTAAACTAAAAATCCATGAGATTGTTTAAAAATAATTTTTTGGGTCTCCTTGATTGAAAGGAAGTGAAGGATCAACCCACATACCTCAGACTTTAATTTCCTTCAAAAATTGAGTTGAGAAAGAATGAAAGCTTGGAAGTGGGTCTTGAAATCTGAACTTGTTCTTGAGTTTCCTTAAAATATGGATTGGGGTCTTAGTGGAGGCTCTTGAGAGAATTAAGGGTGTATTTGAGATGAGGGTAATGAGTTTTATCCTTAGGAATATTGTTTATGTCTTTTAGGAAGGTTAAGATAGAATTAGAAGTCTAAAAAAATGTCATTAGAATAATTAAAATATACGAAAATGCCATTAGTGATCGGATGAAAAATTTAGCAAAGTGTCGTCTCACTGGAGTTTTCACTGGTTGTGTGGCACTCCACGGGGCATGTGATTTGCCCATGTGAAGTACCTTAGTGAAAAAAATGAAAGTTGGGAAACTTGGAAAACATTGACGTCTCGTCACTTTGACGAACCGTGTGGTGTTACACGGACCGTGTACTGGTCCGTCCCACCTCACTTAGACAAAAATAAATGTTGCAGGCCACCACACGTCCAAGTGCCACAGGCCTTCCCACTCTACACGGCCCGTCAACAGTGCCTGTGGCACCACCCTTAACCACATTTTCCCCAATTTCCAATAAGCTCCCTTTGGCACACCTTGTGGCCATCCCCAAGGTCAGTGGTGAGCCACACTGGGGATGGAAAAGTCCATTTTTGGCACTGTGGAAGGTGGCACGGCCCGTATCACTTGCTGTGCCACCTTCCACAGTGCCAAAAATGGACTTTTCCAACCCCAGCAGCCCCAAACGGCCCGTCAAAGGCTACACTGGCCGTCAAACAGTCCGTGTGACAACACTGCACGGGAGGGCCTCACGAGAACGATCATAACTCCTTCATCCAACCTCGGAATGAGGTGAAAAAAAGTGCGTTGCAAAGCTAACGCAAAGGAATTTCAATTTATAGGTAATAGGACGTTAAGTTCCAAATGTACTAAGAGTTATGCTAGTTTAAAGTTGACTCTTTTACCGGTACCTGTGTCGAACTTAGCCAACGAAAAATCCTTTGAACTTGGCTAGCCGTAGGGGGGCCATGACGGCCTTAAACAACATAAATAAGCTTGAAACTCAGAGTCCTTACATCATCTCCTGCTTGGGAACATTAATCCCCGAATGTGCAATAACAAGGCTTGAAAGGCTTGGGTGGGAACATGCAACTTTCAAACACAAGACATTATGCATAATTCATCATTGGAAATTACAAAGCCATTAAATCTCATGCCAAAATAAATTCATTCAAAACATCATAAAAACCATTCTAATGCACATGTACGCATGCAATACCATAAGACTCAAGAAGGAAAGAATTGGGACTAATGAGAAGGAACGAACCTAATACCATAGGCTTGAGTAGATTGGAAAAGATGGGGGTACCGCTTCATCATATCCAACTCCGCCTCCTATGTAGCACTCTCCACATGTTGGTTCCTCCAAAGTACCTTCACCAAAGCCACATCCTTATTACAAAGTCATATCACTTATCTATCCAAAATCTTTACCGACACTTCCTCATAAGACAAGTTCTCTCCCACCTCAATACCTCCAAAGGTGCAATAGTGCTAGGATCACAACCATTTCACTTGTCTATCCAAAATCTCTACCGGGACCTCCTCGTAAGATAAGTTCTCTTCCACCTCAATGCCCTCCAAAAGGCACAATAATGCTAGGATCTCCAACCATCTTTCTCAATATGGACACATGGAAAACCGGGTGAATAGAGCTCAAATCTGGGGGTAACTCCACTCTATATACCATGTTTCCAATTCATTCAATAACTTCGTAAGGCCCTACATACTAGGGACATAGCTTCCCCTTTTTGCCAAAACGCATCACTCCCTTCATTGGTGAGACTTTCACAAACACCCAATCTCCAACTTGGAATTCAAGGTCTCTCTTTCTAGCATCGTATAGGAATAGCCCATTCATATACAAAATGGTGCCTTTCACAAACACCCAATCTCCAACTTGGAATTCAAGGTCTCTCTTTCTAGCATCCGAATAGGACTTTTGGCGGCCTTCTGCTATCTTCAAACTTCTCTAATCAACTTCACTTTCTCCATATCCTCCATTAACAATTCTGGGCCAATCAAAGCCATTTCCCCAACTCAAACCTTCCCATCAAAGATTTACACCTCCTACCATACAAGGCCGCAAACGGTGCCATACCAATGCTAGCATAGAAGCTATTATTATAAGCAAACTCGATGAGTGAAAGATGGTCATCCCAATTACCTTTGAAATCCAACACACAAGCCATCAACATATCTTCTGAGGTTTGAATTATTTTCTCGACTTGTCCATCGGTTTGGGGATGAAAGGTGGTACTCAACTTGACTTTAGTATCGAGTCCCCTTTGAAACGATTTCCAAAAGTTAGAGATAAATTGGGTACCCCGATCTGATATGATAGATTTAGGCACACCATGCAACCTTACCAATTCCTGAATGTATAACTTCGCATATTCTTCGGCACCAAAAGTAGTCTTAAACGGTAAGAAATAACCCGATTTAGTCATCTGATAGATGATAACCCAAATAGAATCAAATTGCTTCCGAGTCCGAGGCAACCCAACCACAAAGTCCATATTTATGTCTTCCCACTTCCAAGTAGGAATCTCAATGTCTTGAGCTAACCCTCCGAGGCAACCCAACCACAAAGTCCATATTTATGTCTTCCTATATTCAAGTAGGAATCTCAATGTCTTGAGCCAACCCACCGGGACTTTGATGCTCCACCTTCACTTGTTGACAATTTGGGCATTCAGATACAAACTTGGCTATGTCGCTTTTCATACCAAGCCACCAATACACCTCCTTTAACTTCCGATACATTTTTATGGACCCCAAGTGAATAGAATAGTGAGAACTATGGGATTTACTCATAATTACCTTCCTAAGATCATCCACATCCAGAACACATTACTAATCTTGATATCAAAGTATATCATCTCCCCCTTGGGAGAAAACTTCAATATTCTTTTTGGCAACTAATTTCTTCAACTCAATCAAGGATGGGTCTAGATCTTGCTTAGACTTCACATCAACAACCACCAAGGATTCGGCCCCATTTAGAACGTGTATACAATCATCATTGGAATCGGCCACTCTAACACCCAATCTAGCTAAACAGTAGAAATCCCTTACCAGATCCCTCTTGAATTTCTTAATATGAGCCATACTTCCTATGGATAGCCTACTAAGAGCATTGGCTACCACATTTGCCTTGTCGGGGTGATAGAGAACAATCATGTTGTAATCTTTTAAGAGTTCCAACCATATCCTTTGTCTCAAATTCAGGTCTCTTTGAGTGAACACATATTGCAAGCTCTTGTACAAGGCTTGAAAGGCTTGGGTGGGAACATGCAACTTTCAAACACAAGACATATGCCATTTGATAGAGTCAAAATCGAAGCAGATGTAAGTCGATCCTTCAAAGTTTGAAAACTCTTCTCACACTCATCCGACCATATAAACTTAGCCTTTTTTTGAGTCAATTTAGTCAATGGAGAGGCAATAGATGATAATCCCTCAACAAACCTTCTATAATAGCCCGCTAACCCAAGGAAGCTTTGAATGTCCAAAGGAGTCAACGGTCTAGGCCAATTCTTTACCACCTCGGTCTTCTTCGGATCCACCTTTATACCATCACCGGACACTATATGACCTAGAAAAGCAACCTCACCCAACCAAAACTCACACTTGCTAAATTTGGCATACAACTTCTTCTCTCTCGAGGTTCGCAAAATCGACATCAAATGATCCATATGCTCCTATTCGCTTCTGGAGTAAATAAGAATATCATTAATGAAAACAACCATAAAACTATCAAGAAAAGGCTTGAACACCCGATTCATGAGATCCATGAACACATTCGGAGCATTAGTTAGGCTGAATGACATCACCACAAACTCAAAGTGTCCATACCTCATTCTAAAGGACGTTTTGGGAATGTCACATTCTCGAACCTTTAACTAATGATACCCAAAATAGAGGTTGATCTTCGAAAAGTGAGTAGCTCCTCGAAGTTGGTCAAACAAGTCATTGATCCTACACAATGGATACTTATTCTTAATGGTCACCTTGTTCAGTTGCCTATAATCGATACACATCCGAAGAGATCCATCTTTCTTTCTTACAAATAACACTGGAGCACCCCATGGAGATATACTTGGCATGATAAAACCCTTCTCTAACAAAACTTTCAACTGATCCTTCAATTCCTTCAACACAGCCGGTGCCATACGATAGAGAAGAATAAAGATAGGTTGAGTATCCAAAAGAAGATCTATACCAAAGTCTACTTCCCTTTCAGGAGGAATACCAGGCAAGTCTTCAAGAAACACATCCAGAAACTAATTCACCACAGAAATAGACTCAAGAATAGGCAATTCAAACTCCACATCTTTAACCCTCACAATGTGATATATGCATCCCTTAGAGATCATCTTCCAAGCCTTGAGGTAGGAAATAAACCGACCTTTGATAGCAGAGTCACTACATCTCCATTCAAGAACGGGCGCACCGAGAGCTTGGAACTTGACATCCCGGGTTCTACAATCTACAGAGGCATATGATACATGCAACCAATCCATTACAAGAATCACATCAAAATCATACATTTCCAGTTCCACAAGATCACATGGGAATACCTTATGCAATACAGAAACAAGACAACCACCATAGACTCTATGTGCAACAACAAATTCACCCACAGGAGTATAAATCGAGTAAGGCTCCCTCAAAATTTCTGGACTCAAACCAAATTTAATAGCCAACAGAGGAGTCAAAAAAGACAAGTTTGCACCCGGATCAAGCAAAACATAAGCATCAAAATCAAAGACTTTTAACGTACCAATCACAACATCCAGACGCCTCTTCAACTTCCTGACGCGCATCAAAAACATAGAAACTGATAAGCCTTGGAGCAAAACCCTAAAGAACCCTTAACGGACCATGTCACAACATGAGCCACATGACTCTTCAACTTCCTGAAGCGTATGAAGAGCAGTAGGCAACTATGATGATTCTACGCAAACACACTTTGAGGAACCCTTGGCTGACCTTGTTGACCTTGAGCCGCCTGACCATAACATACTTTCTCAAAATAAGTCATGTTTGGGACAGTCGGCAACTTTGTGATTCTTATCACCACACCAAAAGAAAGCACCCAATTATCTCCAACAAGGACCTGTGTGGTGCTTCCTACACTTGGTACACATAGGTTTCCCCTGACCACCATCAACAGGTGCCCTAGGAGGAGACACCTTAGCATTAGCAACCCGAGCACCTGAACCTTGGCCTTGTTGGAAACGACCAAAACCACCACCCCGAGAGTCAGAGAACCCACCATAAAAATGGGCCATCTTAGGATCATGCATCCTCCTCCCTTTGAGTTTCTCCCCTTCGATCTGTTTGGCATAAACCATAAATCTGGAGATGTCCATATCCCAATTAAGCATGGCCGTACGACATTCTTGAACAAGCAA
The DNA here is from genome assembly GCA_000787875.1 of Solanum virginianum. NCBI lineage: Eukaryota > Viridiplantae > Streptophyta > Magnoliopsida > Solanales > Solanaceae > Solanum > Solanum virginianum. The sequence goes on from DF360655.1 coordinate 46,873, forward strand.
GTCAGAAACGCCAGAGATGAACTTGTGCATTCTTGCACGAAGATCAACCACAAGTGTTGGGGCATACTTGAAGAGCTTAGTGAACTTGAGAGCATAATCCCTCACACTCATATTACCCTGCCTGAGGTGGATAAACTCAGTCAACTTGGCTTCCCTAAGCTCAAGTGAGAAGAAACAATCCAGAAAAGCAAGCTTGAACTCTTCCCAATTAACAACATCACCACAAACCCTCTCCACAGACCACTGAGTATACCACACATGTGCTACATCCTTCAACTGAGAGGCAGCTAACTCAGCCCTCTCCTCAGAAGTAACACCCATGACATTCAATACCTTGGAGAGCTCATCAATGAACTCCTGAGCATCCTCATCAGCCTTAGACCCAAAGAACTCTGGAGGATTCATCCAACTAAAATCTCTCACTCTGGAAGCCGGAGTGGAATCCCAAGGAAGGTTAGCCTGCCTAGCCTGAGTAGTCACCACTTGGGAAAGCATGGCAAAGGTCGTACAAAACTCACCATGAGTGACAGGCTCAACTCGAGGCCCTTAAGGTACTTAACCCTCATTAGCTAGGGCTAGTCTAGCAGGTCTACCACGAGGCACCTTCTGAAACAAAGTAAAGATACCATCAAGGCTCAAGAGCTAAACCAACTATTTACAGAACGACAGAAGACATGAAGAAGTGTGATAATTCCTAGAACATCGTCGTAGCCTCTCACTCATAGGCATGGTGCACTTTACACCCATGATTAGGTCTCTACTTGACGTGGCATGTTGGACTCCGAGGATCATTTACAAACCTGGTAAAATCATGTAGGCAAGAGTATACATTAGTACGTTTGAGTGTACTAAGTATACGGGGCGCGATGCATGTAACTTACCAAAACCTGCATATCAACGTTAAATGACAAGGAACATAATATCGAAAGAGCTGAATATCAAGAATTTAATACAATGAGATGCTATGAAAGTCATGATGCATGAAATTCAAATGATGCACTCGTTTATATATAAAATTTGGGATGTGACCTCAACTGACATAAGTAAGCCCAAGCGGGCTATTACTTGGAATCCCGATAAAATCACCTCATCGGTAAAGAGGTGATCTACTTGCCAAGGGTAGACCATACTTCACCTTACGGGACAACTCCCTCTTGTATGAAGTAACCTTCCTTACAGGACAACTCCCTCTTTTGATAGGATTTTCACAAATCGCAATTCAAATCATTCCTTCTCCTTATGGGACAACTCCCTCTTCAGATGGGAAACCTATGCTAGGCACATAGTTTAAGTAAAGGAAAAGGACCCTTGGGGATAGCCCAAACGCCCCCAATCCATCGGTGCTAAGTCATCATCCCACAAGAATAAATATA
>DF360654.1:895-45068 GCA_000787875.1 Solanum virginianum
TAATATTCAACTTTAAAGTTCCCAACTTAAAATTCAAGTTCAAACTTTATTCTAAGTTCAAGTTAAACACTATTAACTTCAACAATAATTAAATTCAACTAATTCAACAACAATTTTACTTAAAAACAACAATTTATTCAAACTTCAACAACAATTCTAACTTCAATTAAATTCCAACATTATAATTAACTTCAACAACAATTCAATTCCAACAAAAAAAAAACTAATTTACAAGCTCATTAAAAAAACCACCAAATTCAAGCTAGCTAAAACCCTAAAATTGCTAATTACTCACTAATTCACAAAACCTATACAAATTAACTATGCTAATCACAATATAACTTCATAACAATACTATTCCAACACAAAATAACTCAATTCATAAACTAATTTCAAAAAATTAAATTAAAAGTTTACCCACAAAAATAAAAAAAATAATATCATTTACTTGTTCACAATACAATACACAAAAGAATACTTCTAATATCCTAATTTTAACAATAAAAAGTGAAATAGGCAAGCTAACAAGTTATAAAATTCAAAAAAACATAAAATAACAAAATAATACTAAAAATGAAGCAAAAAGAGAAGAAAAATTAGTTACCTTACCTGTAGGGAGGAGGAAACGACGAAGACGCAGTGGCGCCAGCGGCCGAACGATGGTCGGGGATGGAGGAGCGACGGCTGGGTGAAGGGGGCTGCTAGGGTTTTGTTTTTAGAGAGGATATGAATGTTTGAAAGGGGGAAAAAGAAGTGAAAGTCAGGCTATTTTTTTTATATACACGCCTAGGGGCGACAAACGACGTCATTATGTCCGTCGCCCTTCATTAAACTTCTATTGACCGTTGACTAAAAAAGCAACGGAAAAGGCGATGCCGTCCGTCACTTATATTTTATTAAAAAATTTAATGAATACAATAAATATAGCAACAAACAACGTCGCATTGTCCATCACAATTTTTAAAAATTAAAAAATATATATAGATATATATGCGACGGACGGAGTATATGCGATGGACGGAGTTGCTTTTATTTAAAAATAATTATTTATTAAAATTAAAAAAAGGCAAAAAATTCTGCGAAAAAATGTGACGGACTTTTAGACGCAGTCCGTCGCTTAATATTAAAAACTAACAATATATACACAAAAGCGACGAACTGCGTCCTTTTGTCTATCACATTTTAGAATGACGCAGTCCGTCGCATTTTCGTAGTTTTTTAGTAGTGCATAGAACCTCCTCCTGAATGGACCGTGTCAGCTCATTCATTACTAAGGCAAAAAGAAAAGGGCTCAACATATATCCTTGATGAAGTCTCATCTCAACAAGAAAATACTCTAAGTCTCCTCTCACCATTCTTACCGAGTTTTGGCTTTAACATACATGTCCTTTATCTCTAATATAAATCGTAGGAACACTTGTTGCCTTTAGACACCTCCATAGGACATCCCTCAGAACTTTGTCATAGGCCTTCTCAAGTTCAATGAACCTCATATGAAGGCCCCTCTTTCTTTCCTTACATTTCTCCATCAATCTTTGAACAAGATGAATTGTTTCAGTGGTCGATCACCTTGGCATGAATCCGAATCAATTCTCTAAAATAGACACTCCTTTTCTCGCTTTTATCTCCACCACTCTCTTTCATACCTTCATAGTGTGACTTAACAACTTGATGCCTGTAATGAACCTCAGTTTAGAAGCCTAGGAGTGTAGAAAAGTTGGGATGAAAAATGACTAAAGTCAATTTATAAGGTCAAGTCCATGACCCGTTGATGGAATCACGAGCTGTAGGTCTGGCCCGTTAATATGAACTTTAGGAAAGGGAAAAAGTTTTCAAGAGTGAGGTCACCCACGAAACCAATGATGGCCTGTAATTCAATGCACGACTTATAGGAAGGGTCGTGGTTAAGGGTACCAGACATGAAGAAAAATTGAAATTTTAGGAAGATGGTCTACGATTAACAAGATGGTCCATAGACCACCCATGGCCCATAGTTCGTCTTCATAAAAAGGTCCCAGAGAAGTGGAAATTTGGCTAAATGTTGAAGGACTTCACGTGTAAGTCAGATGATGTCTTGTAAGTGGGGGTCTCATAGTTTGGGTCAACAAAACAGTTACTGAACATTGGAAAAGGAGAACAAGATGACTAGGACTATGGTTCATTGTTCAAACCACGCCCGTAATTAGGGTCTCATAAATGGGATCTGACAGTTTTTAATGAAGGATAATTTTGTCATTTTCGCCAATTCTAATCCTAAACTAAGTAATTCTGGAGATCCTTTTAGGTCGAAATCAGACCTTAAAGCCCTAGAACCCTCATCCTTTCTCTCATCTTCAATTCCTAAATTTCCTAAGGCAAGAAATACTCCCTAGAGAAGACGAAAAAGCTAAGGAGGCTAGGGTTTCAAGAGGTTCTTTCTTCAATAATAAATTCCTTCTTTCTAAAGCTTGCCAAGGCATGCGAGTTTGATTTGTAGGTCTTCTTTTACCCACAAAGTCCTACATAATGTCTTTTTAATTTTTCTTTAAGTTCCTTCAAGTTACCATGCATGCTAATAATGATTTCATAATATTTTATATTTTAAAATAATCTTAATGATATCCTATGATGTTTTACTAAGTAATTACATGTTTTTAAGTTAACAATGATGACCCTAATGATGAGGGTTTAAGTATTGAATTGTGGGCTGTTTTACCATGTTTGAATAAAAATGTTTTCCCATGATTATGCATGATTTATGAATGTTTCAACTTAAGAAATTAGCCCATTAAGTTTCAAGTTAAGTTTTACATGATATATGATGATGATTAAGGCATTAAAGAAAAGTTTTAAAGAGATGATTCGTCAAACATATAAGCATGTTGACTATTGCCCTAAAAGATGTTTAAGAAGGTACCCAAGATAAAAGGACAATTCTCACTTGGAGGTTTCTTAAGTTCGAGCTACTTTGCTACTTTTGATTCTAAAGTGTCATGAATTGATAAAGTATAATTTTTATGAATTTCGTGGGATGACTTAGCACTGAATAAGGCATCATAGTGGGATTTGGTAAGGGAACCCTAGAAGCAACTCTTTACCCCATTAATTATGTGCCACCGTAGGAGACTTAAGGCTAGGTTAATGGATCCACGCAGGCCATTTGTGTTATATAAAGATGCATGCAAAGAGATGAAATTTTACCCCAGTAAATGTTTTCCCGTGCCGATGTAGGGGTTAGGTTGGAGTGCATGTAGTAGCTCACATAGTCTTATAAGTTATTTAAGGTGTACTCCCAAAGTTTATAACTCTATCATATGGTTCCATCACATGTGTGCTCTTTTTGCATTAATGTTCTTTCTTGTGCATGCTTAAGCTCATGTTTATGTACCTTTACCGTCTTATGTATATTTCTATCTATATGTTTTACTTGTAAATGGTGATTACAATTTCATGTTTGCATTGTATCTCACATACTTAGTACATTCCAAAAGTACTAATGCATATTCTACCTTTATGATTTAATCATGTAGGAACATGTGCTCCTCCATCAGCCCATGGCTAGTTTTTAGGCGTTCGAGACTAGTACTTTTATGGTGCTCTTAGTTTGGGTCTCTACCATTTTCATTCTTGATATGTATTCCATACATTAATGTATATGCTGGCCTTTTGAGGCTTTTACATTCTATGTAGTTTATGTTTGGATTCTTTCTATTTGATAGAAGATGACTGATATCATTTTCGTCCATCTATGGTTTAATTCGTACATTTTATGGACAAATGTGTATGCTTTCTTTTTAATGTTGCTTCATTGTCATAATATGGCCCTATAGATCCTTTCCCTATTTTATTTTCACAAATGTTTAGTTTATGCCTATGAATTCTTGAGATATTAAAGATGGCTTAGGTAAGATACCTTTGGGCATCTCATTCATCATGTGACGACTAGGCTCTAGGTTGGGTCATTACAAAATTGGTGTTAGAGCATGAGGTTTTAAAATGTTCCTCGGAAATACATGTATACTAAGATGAGTAGAGTATCATCAAGGTTGTGAAGCGTGCCACTATATTGAGTGAGAGGCTATGAGATAGTTTAGGAAAGTCTTCCCTTCTTTTCTTATTCATGTTGTGCCATTAGAGTCAACTAAGGTTTTCCTATAACTAACGATGACCTCTTTGATTGTTTTTAGATCATGCCGCCAAGAAGAGCTCCATATCAAACAGGCACTCCTGAGCAACAAGCCCCTCCGCTTCAACAAGATGATAGGTGTGGAGTTTAGAGTTGCATTTACTATATTGGCCCAAGCATGTTCAATCAAGCAAATAGGGAGATCACCATTCCTCCCCAAGTGCCTACTATGTGTTAGAGACTTCATGAGAATGAACCTTCTAGAGTTCCATGGTTCCAAGACAGAGGAAGACCTCATTGATTTCATTAATGAGGCCTACCAGATAGTAGCTATTATGGGTACTCCCTTAGAGGAAAAAGTCACGTTGGTGGCTTACCAATTAAAAGGGGTAACTAAGATTTAGTACGTGCAATGGGCAGATGAGAAGGGCCAAAGAGCGGGTTTCATTGGATGGGAAGAGTTTAAGTGTGCCTTTTTGGATCAATTCTTTTCGATTGAGTTAAGAGAGGCCAAAGTTCAAGAATTTATCAACATCAAGTAGGCACATATAAGTGTGAGGGAGTGTTCCCTCAAGTTCACCAAGCTCTCCAAGTATGCCCTTTTTATAGTTGCAGATCCAAGAGCCCGCATAAGAAAGTTCATTTCCAATATTTTGAATTTGGTGTCCAAGAAGTGTAAGATGGTCATACTAGTGAAGGAGATATATATATCCCAATTGATTACTTATTCCAAGCAAATAGAGAAGGAGAAGCTAAGGAAAAGAGTAAGGGATTCCAAGAGGGATCTGGTAGATGGTAGGGGCTATTCTCACCAAAGGAGTGGAGGTCAGAAGTTTCAAAGTGGCCAAAAGCAAGGTGGACGAGGTTCCACCAACATGCCTTCTCCCTGGACTACTAAAGACAAGGGGGTAGATCCTAAGTCCCAAAGCTAAGTTCCCCCAAGTGTGGAAGGCTCCACATAGGAGAGTGCCTAACTAGTCAAATACTTGCTTCAAGTGTGGGAAGCCCAGACATTATACCAAGGATTATTGGAGCGGCGGTGTGAGATCCCATGGACAAGGTGGGCAAGTTCAAGGATACCAAAGGACTAACCATTTTTATGCTCTCCATGGTTACCAAGAGGTTGAAGAGGCTCTGAATGTTGTCATTGGTATGTTGAGATTTTTCAATTTTGATGCATATCCATTATTAGATCCGGGGGCAAATTTGTCATTTGTAACCCTTTTTCTCGCTAGTAGATTTCATGCATGCCCCGAGGTCCTTCATGAGACTTATGAAGTAAGTAACCCCGTAGGAGAGTCCATGTTACATGAAGAGTCTATAAGGATTATCCCATTACCATCTTGCATAAAGTTGTCCTTATGATTTGGTAGAACTCTCCATGGTGGACTTTGATGTAATACTTGGGATGGATTGGTTATATGCCTCCATTGATTGTAGAACCCGGAGAGTTAAGTTTTAATTCCTAAAAGAGTCCATTCTTAAATGGGAGGGTAGAAAATTTTCATGTAGAGATCGGTTTGTTTCCTTCTTAAAAGCCCAAAAACTGATCTCAAAAGGTTGCATATACCATTTAGTAAGGGTCAAAGATGTCACTTCCAAATTTCCTTCCCTTGAGTCGGTCCCCATTGTTAGTGAGCTCCCTAATGTCTTTCCGGATGAGTTACTAGATGTTCCTCCTAAAAGAAAAATAGATTTCGGCACAGACCTCCTACCCGACACTCAACCTATCTCAATCCCTCCATATAGAATGGCCCATGGAGTTGAAGGTTCTGAAGGAGCAATAAAGGATTTGTTGGAGAAGGATTTCATTAGCCTTAGAATCTCTCCATGGGGTGCTCCAGTCTTTTTTGTATGAAAGAAGGATGGGTCACTCTGTAAGTGCATAGATTACTGGTAACTCAACAAGGTCACTATCAAGAATAAATACCTACTCCCGAGGATAGATGACTTGTTGTATCAATTGCAAGGGGTTACACACTTCTCCATAATAGGCTTGAGATCTGGGTATTACCAATTGAGGGTGAGGGATGACATTCCTAAGATGGCAATTTGGATTAGGTATGGTCATTTTGAATTTGTAGTGATGTCATTTTGTCTCACTAATGCACTAGCTATATTTATAAACCTTATGAATAGGGTTTCAAGCCCTACCTTGACATATCATAGTGGTATTCATTGATGATATTTTAATCTACTCCCGAAGTGAGAAGGACCATATGGAGCACTTAAGTGTAGTGTTACAAACCTTTAGGGAGCAAAGGGTTTATGCTAAATTTGATAAGTGAGAGTTTTGGCTAAGTGAGGCTGCCTTTCTTGGGCATGTGGTATCACGTGAAGACATTAAAGTTATTTGTGCAAGATTTCTCCTATACTTCATCCCCATTCACCAAGTTGACTCGAAAGAAGGCAAAGTTTGTATGGATGAATGAGTGTGAGAAAAGTTTCCAAACTTTGAAGGATCGGCTAATTTGGGCTCTAATATTGACATTGTCAAAAGGAAATGATGGGTTCTTTACTTATTATAGTACATCAATGATTAGGCTAGGGTGTGTACTAATGCAACATGGTAAGGTAATTGCCTATGCCTTAAGGCAATTGAAGGCACGCGAGAAGAACTACCTGACTCATGATCTTGAGCTTGCAGCCGTAGTGTTTGCTTTGAAGATATGACGTCACTAATTGTATAGGGTTTATGTGGATGTCTTCACCAATCACAAGAGCCTCCAACATGTGTTCATCCAAAAGAATCTGAACTTAAGGTAACAAAGGTGGTTAGAGCTCCTCAAAGACTATGACATGAGTGTGAAGTATCACCTAGGTAAAGCCAATGTGGTGGCCGACGCCCTTAGTAGAATCTCCATTGGTAGTGTGTCTCACATCGAAGATGATAAAAAAGGAGTTGGCCAAAGAGGTCCAAAGGCTAGCTAGATTGGGGGTAAAGTTGAATGAATCCAGAAGTGGTAGTGCGATGGTGCTTCATGGGTTCAAGTCTTCCTTGATTAAAGTGTTAAATCTAAGCAAGACCTTGATCCTGCCTTAGTTGAGTTGAAAGCCTTAGTGAAAGAAGGAAAGGTAGAAATTTTCTCACAAGGGGGAGATGATGTACTTCGATATCAAGGTAGGTTGTGTGTACCCAATGACGATGAATTGAGAAAGTTGATATTGCAAGAGGCTCATAACTATTCTTATTCTATTCATCCCGACACTACAAAATGTGTAGAGATTTGAGGGAGATCTATTAGTAAAATGGAATGAAGTAGGACATTGTCCAATTTGTGTCCGAGTGTGTCCATTGCCAAAAAGTCAAAGTTACGCCCTAGGTATGTAGATCCTTACAAAGTGCTGAGAAGAGTGGGAAATGTGGCATATGAGGTGGACCTACCTAATGAGATGCATTTAATCCATCCGATATTTCATGTGTCAATGTTGAGAAAATTCATAGGTGATCCAAGATCCATAGTTCCTTTAGAAGATGTAAACATTGAACAGAACTTAAGATATGAGGAAGTACGGTTAAGATTCTAGACCGGCACGTGAAAAGACCAAGGAACAAGGAATTGTAAATCATCAATGTAAATCATGAGATAAATAACCTTATTATGAGATTATTATAGCTTATAAATCACATCAAATGACTCCTTAAATTTTTAATTCTTAAATTTTAGTTATCGTTTCATAGTAGATTTTTAAAATGTTAGATTTATGTAAAGTTAGAATTGAAATTTTCAAATGTATTTGGGCATAGTCTTTTAATAATATGTTTACTTCTTTCATTGAAAAATATGAAACATGGTTTATATCTATATGTTATAAGTTCTAAAAAACTATCAAAAATATCTAAACGTTATCAATGGGGCTTTTTTGTTTTTTTTAATATATATAATATAATAGTTTGGGAAAATTTTCAGATTTTAAAAGGAAATTAATGGTTATATTTTGGCAAAAAACATATTTAAGCATATTTTGAATTTTAAAATATATTACTTCAGAAACTAAATTAATCTTTATGCTCAAACAAATACTCATTCTATAGAAAAAATATTCAAAAACTATTTCTAAAAGTTATGACTAAACGAATTCTTATATTTCGACTTGAAGATCCAATATTTTCAAGACCCAACACATAGAAAATATGAGAATAATATTTAAGATACTTTTTAATTTTTTAACTATTAAATAAATAACTTTATGATAGATAACGTCTATAAATAGTTTGAGTAAAAATTATATATCGCTTAATTGTAGATTTTGATGCATTGACTCCTAGTTAGTTAGAGATAAGTTGAGGGCTTACTTCTCTGACTGTTGATTTATTTAATCAATAAATCTTTCTAAATTTAAGTGCATCTGAAAGTTTGTAATGACATATAATAAAAACATTATTGTAAAGAGAAAGAAAGATATATGATTTATAATTCGGTGCATTAGAAAATGTCAATATCTTATTTATGATTTATGATTTTTTTTTTTTAGTTTTGATAGCGTTCACAAACTATAGAATTTTGATTTCTGTAACAAAAATACAACTTAACAATAATAAATAACTTTAAAAAATTTAAATCACATATTAAAATTAAATTTCAACTTTAAATCAACCTAATTTCAAATTATGTCCAAATAGGCTCTTGGAATACATAATAAATTCTAAATATAGTAAATCAAATTCAGTGTAGTAAAACTTCAAACGTAAACTCATAACCTGAAAATTCTAAAATCTGCCTTTAAATATAATGAAAGAACTTCTATAGGAAATATCATTATAGCCCATGAAAGATTTATAGAAAAGTTAAGGACCTTTTCTATACTACTAAAAATAGTACACAACTACTTAATAATATTTCTGGTTGTGTCCAAAATATTACAGAAAGCAGCTAATTACACAGTCTATATCAATCACACTAACAATATTTCTTAAGAAAATTCTTGCTAAAACAAATCTATACTTTTGTTCCTCATGCCTTTAATATTTTTCTTCTTAATAAGTTTTATTAACTTTTAGCAACAATACAAGCATTGACAATTTTATTTTAGGTTTAAGTCATTAATAGACACTTAAACTTGTCCCCATTTTCACTTAGATACCTCAACTAAAACTAGTTCCTATTGAACACCTAAACTACTCAAAATATGTACCTATTAAACACAAAATACTTATTTGGCAACAAATATAAAGTGTGTATACTTCAATTGTGATGATGTGGCGCTGACATGGAAAAATGACAAATTAAAAGATGACATTTGGCATATAAACAAAATAAAATAAAATAAAATAATAAATTATAAAAAGATAAAAAAGGTCCCCTGTCCCTGCCACCCAGCCCCCCTGCCCCTGCCACCCATCCCCTTGCCCATATATAAAAGAATTTCTCTTCTTCTTTATATGTATTAAAAAATATCTTCTTCTTTATAAATTATAATTATATGAAAAAAATTCATATATATGTATATTTTTGTTATATTTAAAATATGTATGTATGTATATGTATAAATTTCATAATTACATGTATATAGGCCCTGGGGGGCAGGGGCGGGGGCAGGGGCAGGGGGACTGGGTGGCGGGAGAGGGTGGAGGGAGGTGGATGGGTGGTTATATATGTAAAAAAAAAGAAAAAGAAATTAGGTAATGAAATAAAAAAAAGATCATTTGTCTTTTTATAATTTATTATTTTAATTTTTTTCTTATTTATATGCCAAATGTCATCTTTTAATTTGTCATTTTGCCATGTCAGTGCCATGTCATCATTAATTTATTATTTTAATATTTTTTGTTTATATCAAATGTCATCTTTTAATTTGTCATTTGCCACGTCGGCGTCATATCATCACAATTGAATTACACACTTTATATTTTTTGCCAAATAAGCATTTTGTGTTTAATAGGTATATATTTTGAATAGTTTAGGTGTTCAATAGGAACTAGTCTTAGTTGAGGTGTCTAAGCGAAAAATAGGGACAAGTTTAGGTGTCTATTGATGACTTAAGCCTTTATTTTATAAAAAAGAGACGGCAAATCGTCATGAGTATGGACGCTTAAGCACACTAATTTGTGCTATATGAGTCCTTAAAACTCTGCTCGAGCACAACTAACTAATTTTTGCAAAGATTTTTTTTACACATTTATCTATTTCTAATATATTTGTACTTTATTTGGTCTATATATGCATAATCTAAAAAAAAAATATAATGTTATATGATACTTATAATTATGTTTTTTTTTTCAAAACACATCCAAACTCTCTATAACAAGGATCTGAATAAACTTAAAATTCATTTAAATTTTTTTTGTTCACTATAATCGTCACGATCAGAAAATTAAGTGTGATGACACTCACCTAACTGATTAAGGCGAGTTAGCCCAACACCTAATAACCCAATATAATAATAATAGCGAAAGATAACCAGTCTAAGTAGGATAGATAAACATACTAAATCAAAATTAAAATCTTCCCAAGACTGATTTTACATGTACAAGCCTCTAAATACAGAATTCTTAAATGAAGTACATGTCTCAAATGTTTGGTTCTCAAATAGAACAAAACATATAAAAAGAAAATAGGGTGTTCGAAAGTCTGCTGGGAATATAGGTAGCTACCTCACAAATAATCCGGAAGCTTGATCCAACAAAAAGAAAATCTAGTAGGGTGGACCGGGGTCACAATCTACAAAAATGTAGCGAGGGTGAGCACGAAACAATAGGATACTCAGCAAATGAAACTAACCTAGTAAAGCAAAAGAACACAAGTACTCCTTAACACCAAACCACATACCACCGAACTACAAACCTGCACTCAGAAAAGTTCCAGTACAATATAATATATATTTATGTCATAACCCATACGCACAGGCGTCCACAGACCTCTATACCAACAAACTGAATCATAGGACGGCACAGGGCCCCGTCATACCCTCGAACATGTATAAATACAGGATGAAGAAATAAGTGTATATACCAAGAGTTTCCCCCTCCAAACTTGGCAGCACAACTAACTTTAGTACCTAAACTACACGGGAGTTCATATACCTCCCTTAACAACTTCAAACTATTTTTTCTCCACCTTATCTACACCAGCCCAGTTGAGGAGAGGGTATTGTAGGACGACGCACCCTCTCATCCGTCCACCTAATTAATAAAATATTAATAAATAACTCACCTATTTCCAAATAAAAACCCGACCTATTTATATCAAATGCCCCTAAACCTTCTAATCGACATTTCACCCAAATTTCATCTTCTAATCTATACCTCTATCTCAAGCAATTGTGAAGCAAACATCTGGTTCACAAAATTTGTGGTTTTTAACAATGAAAACAGAACTTATTAGGTTAGTAATGGATGGTTCGAATTTGATTTTAGGGTTTTGTGTTATATTTTATTAATTTTGGCTGAGTTTTAGGTTACTAAAAAGATGATCAAATGTTTCTTTTTTTTTTGTGATCTTTGCAGTGTGGAATGAATGTGCACATAACCTTAAGGTTTTACCACGGTGAAAAATTACAACAAAAATCTCGTATTAAGTATATTGGAGGTATTGTCACCGATTGTTTTGATGTAGATGTTGATAAATTATCCTATTTTGAGTTTGTTGGTTATGTTAAAGAAATTTGGTATAATTGTAATGCTTGTATTGTCTATATTAGACCACCTAGAGCTAGTCACCTTGTAGAAATAAAAAGTGACAGGGATATTATGGGTATTGTATCTTTGTTAAAAAATAAATAAATTATTAAACTTTATGTGTCTCATTTAATTGAAGAACCTGATGTGGTCCCTTCCATTGAATATATAAAAGATGTGGGTGGTAAATGTAACCCTACTTTTGATAAAGAATCTGGTCAAACATTTGAGGGTAGTGAAGCTTTAAGGATTGAAGAGTTTGCACAGCCTCAAGACACTGTTGAGACTGCACAACCTTAATAACCTACTGAGACTACACAACCTAAACAAATTGGTGAGGTTACACAAACCAAGCAACCTACTAAGACTGCACAACCTGAACAAGTTGGTGAGGTTGCATAGTCCCAGCAACCTACTGAGACTACACAGCCTCAACAACCTATTGGGGAGGGATTGGGTGCATCTACTTATGCTTTTGCATCTGATATTCCAAGTGTTGAGTCTGATTGGGAAAGTGAAATTAAGGCTAGTAAAGATTCAAACTATGTAGATCAAGATGAAAAATATGATAGTGATGTCCATGAGGATATTAGACTTCTTAGGAAAGAAAAAAGAGCTATCAAAATAAAAAAAAAAGAGAAAAGAAAAGGCCCATAGATCTGAAGGTGTTAATTTAGGAAAAAAATGAGTAGATTTAAGATATGATGAGTATTTATCCAAGAAACAAAATACTTTAGAGGGTAAGATAGGTGGAGATGAGTCATTCTTTGATTCAGATAAGGCTGTTAGCTTTGAAATAGATATAGATAAAGAAGTTGATGAGGAAGTTGAGGTTAAGCAACCTATAAGAAGAGAGAAAAAAGCAAGAAGAACAAAAAGAAATAAAAATAAAGTTGTGTTTGATCCTAATTGTCAGTCAATAGTTTGGGAGACTAGTCTTGCTTTTGAAAGTGTTGAGCAATTTAGGGAGTCCATTACTAGATATGCTGCTCAGGAACATGTTGAATTTGATAAATATGTTAATGAATCAACTAGGGTGAGGGTTAAGTGTACAACTAGTTGTTTATGGTTGCTGTTTGGGAGTAATGATTCAAGAACATGTGATTTTATGGTGAAGAATTACAATCGAGTGCACAAATATAATGGCACAACAAAAAATAAACTTGTCAATTCAACGCACTTGTCAGAACCCTACAAGGGTAGAATCATTTCTGAACCAGGCATTAGAATTTTTCCGTTGCAAGCTTTAGTGAAAAAAGAGTTGGAGGTATATGTTGGGAGGATAGTATCAAGAAAAGCTTGAAATATTGTGTTGAAAAAAATTATGGGTGATCATGTGGAGGAGTTTAAAAGAATTTTGGAACATAGAGATGAGCTCTTAAGGGCAAATCCAGACAACACATGTGTGGTGAGGCTTAGTGAAGAAACTTTTGAGGGTGGAAGAAAAATATTTCAATCATTTTATATCTGTTTGATGCTTTGAAGAAGGCATTCAAAGCTGGTTATAGAAGGTGTATTTTCTTGGATGGTTGCTTTTTGAAAGGGGTTTCCAAAGGCCAATTATTTGTGGCTATTTGCAAGGATGAAAATAACCAAATGCTATCCATAGCATGGGTTGTGGTTGAAGTTGAAAACACTTTCACTTGGAGATGATTTTTGAAGATTTTAAGAGATGATCTTGAACTTGGAGATGGATCTGAATCAACCATTATCACTGATATGCAAAAGACATTTTATTTTCTTTTTATTCATTAGTTGAATCTATATTTTATAACTATATTATATATACTTAATTATGTTGTCTAATTTCTTTCAATTTTGATAAAAGGGTCTTGATAAAGCTATTCAAGATATTCTGCCAAATGCAGAACAAAGAATGTGTGCAAGACACATTCTAGCCAACTAGTCTAAAGTTTGGAGAGGTGTTGAAAGAAGAAATTGCTTTTGGAGATGTACCAAATCCACATATATGTCAAAACCTACTGTGCTACAATATAAAAAGGTGGTCTAGAGTATACTTCCAATTTAGGCTGCTGTGATAGTGTTAACAATAACATGGCAGAAAGCTTCAACTCATGGATTTTGGGGCTAAGGCACAAAATTATCATCACAAGCTTGAAGAAATAAGGGTCAAGGTAATAAGAAGAATAGGTCAACTGAGGGAGTTTTCTGATACGTGGATAACTCATATTTCTCCAATAGCCTGAAAGTATTACAAGAAAATACAGCAAAGTCGATGAAGTGTAACCTAGAATGGAATAGTGAGTTTAGTTTTGAGGTAAAGGACAGTTTGGGTAACACATTTGTAGTGAATTTGAGTAACAATACTAGTACTTGTAGATCTTGGATGCTAAAAGATATACCTTTCTGTCATGTTATAGCTGCACTTCATTTTAGAAGATAAGAGCCTATTAACTATGTTGCACATTGGTATACCAAGGACACTTACCTCAAGAACTATAGTCACTTCATTCAGCCAGTTACCAATATGCAGATGTGGCCACAATCAATTAATCCTTCTGTTATACCACCTATAACGAGAGTGTTGCTAGGAAGGCTAAGAAATTGTAGAAGAAAGGAGCAAAATGAGAACAAGATAAGAAAATTATCCAAGAAAGGTGTTGACATGACCTGCAGCCTTTGCATCTAAAAGGTCACAATATGAGGGGTTGCCATTTGAATCAACCTAATGTACGAAAAGGGACAGGGAGCTCAAGAGAGATAAGTTTAGGAAGATCAAGTGTAAAAAACATCCCAGACTTAAACATACCATTAGAAACAGATTATCTAATAGTAGAAACAGACGGTAGTCAACAAGGATGGGGAGCTGTATTAAAAGCTAGACCCAATAAATATAGCCCTAAAAGTACAGAAAGGATATGTGCCTACCAGAGTGGTAACTACAAAGAAAAAGGAAATAAAACCTAAAAAAAGGAAGAGGTCGACCATGAGGTTCTACAAAATAGGTAACACTTATATAGTTATTTTACAACTGAATCAATATATTTTTCACTTAATTACTTATTATATAGGCTAGTGCTACTATTGTTGCTACTGAAAGGGGAAGGGGAAAGGGGACTGCTACTCTTGGTAATTCTTATGTCACTGTAAGAGGAAGAGGGAATGCTGTCATTGGAAGAGGAGGAAGGGTTGCTGTTGATAGTGTGTCTATTGTCACTGCCAGAGGAAGAGCTGCTGCTGCTAGTGTGGCTAGTGTCATTGAGAGGGGGGAGAGGGACTAAGGTACCTGCTAAAGTTCCTGGTGTTGCTAGAAGGGGAAGAGGGATACCTTTTAAAAAATCAATAATGGTTGGAATGGGACAATTGAAGACAGAAAATGGTTTTACAATTCACAATGTAAGTTCTTTTAAGTATTTCAATTCTTTTGAACTCATCAAACAATATCTAACACTATTTTGTTTATGAAACTAGCCTGGAATGCCTATGAACTCATCTATTGTAACTGGACTTCTTGGGCATCACAAACCAAGATGAAGTATGAAATGAAAAGGAAAGACTGTTGTAACTCAACACAGATTTCAAGAAATGAGAGAACACAAAAGAATGAAGACAAGGTCCAATGCTGCAAAAATGAATCATTTAAGTCAAACAAGCTCATTAGCTTTCCAATACATAAAGAAGACTAATTTATCTATTTTGTAGTAGTATGTAGTTGTGACAAAACCAACAAGCTCTTGTGACTATATTTTTGAAACAGTTATGCAATTATGCAGTTGTGACTATGTTTCTATTTTATTTTTGAAACAATGATGTAGTTGTAACTACTTTTTATAGTATCTATATTATGCAGTTACATTTCTAATTTCTAGCCTCTATATTATGCAGTTAACACAACCTATATCTGATGAAACAAAACAAGACATTACACAAACTACCAAACAAACTACATTACATTAATAGATCCAAGTCAAAGTTCATTACAAAAGTGACTATGCCTAATTGATTACAACACTAAGGATGTTATACTAACATTAATCTCATAACATCAACAACCTATGGTAACTTCATTGAATCTTTCTTCATATATATTACCCGAATGAATAACTTATACATGTAGCTACAATACAACAAAAAACAACAACAAAGAAGAGTATATTATCCCTAGTTCTTCTCTACTTCTTCTCGCTTTCTTTCAACTTATCAACCTCTTCTTCCAAGTTCCTCAATTTTATATCTGGACAATTATATTCTGGAGTGAAATCTCTAGGCTTGTCGACTTCCTTGGAAGCCTTAATCAATTTCTCAAATTCAATGGTTGATGTTTGTGAGGATTCCACTAAATTCTCAAGCTCACCCAATTTCTCTATTAGCTTCGGAATTACAAATTTAGATCTTGAATCAATATCTTGTTTATCCTTCCAACACCAAAAATAGCAAGATCTAGGACCTTTCAATATTGAAAATAATGATGCAATTAGTTTTCATTCAAAATTCTACATTTACTAAATAAATCAGAAATGGAATTACCCCATAATAAGGACATGACTAATATCTTCTTCCCGGGTTACTTGAAGTCCAAGATGTTTTCAAATGCACCACATATCCATGATTACAACAAACTATTTCCTTCGTAAGATGATCATCATCTTCCATACAAAGCTTTGTCTAGTTAGTTGATCGCATTATGTGCTCCAATTTCACTATTAAAAGATCCGACAGTAACAACTCATAAGATACACACTCAGATTATGTGCTCCAATTTCACTATTAAAAAATCCGACAGTAAAAAAAAGGGTGAAGAAATGGGATTTGAATCAGACAAATAGAATACAATTACTCTTTTAGGGATACAAATTTTGGGTTGGAAGAGCTATGAATCAACTAATACATCAGAAATAGGGTGGAATTTTAGAGATTGAGGTGAAGAAGGAAGGAAAAAAAATTAGGGTTCTTGTATAATAAAGAGGAGAGGGTGTTGTAGCCGTTATAGATGGGTCACTAAGTAGTAATGGGTTAATATAATGGGTAAAAGTAACAATTGACGCGCCCAATGATGTTTGCTCAACACACACATTGAACTGGTGCAGATAAGGTGGGAAAAAATAGTTTGAAGTTGTTAAGAGGGGTATATAAACGCCCGTGTAGTTTAGGTACTAAAGTTAGTTGTGTTGCCAAGTTTTTTTTTTGGGAGGGGGGTTATGACTTCTCTCTCTCTCTCTCTCTCTCTCTCTCTCTTTATATATATATATATATATATATATATATATATATATATATATAGTTTGCAATTACACAATATGTCTATAATATCATAAACAAAACAATAATAATACTAAACAAATATGATATGAGATGGAGTAGATATAATTATATGTAAATAATATGGTACAATGTTATATAATTGTGATACATGTCTGTCCTATGATACGCATACGCCGATTGCATCAGACCGAAACCTATGGGGGCCACACAAGGACCATGCATCTATAACAATTGCTGGCAAAGACCTCGATCAATGCTTATTCGTCCAAAAATGACCTCGAACTCGTCCAAAAATGACCTCGGACCACCGACATATTACCTTATCTCAATTGGTAGAGACCTCGGCCACCAACCACATATTACCTTACTCATATCGGTCGTAGCCATCATAAGTATTAAATGCACAAATAATAGAGGATGCAAAGTGCATGACTTCAATGATATCATAGTGTCAACACCATAATGATCTTAGTATTATCAAAGTATCAATATCATTAGTGCCTCAATATCATATCTATTCTCATATCAGTAATATCACAATATAAGATTCATCTCAACATCAAAATTAAACAACCCATAAGATCATTGTATATATATGTATCACGAATCCACAACTAACCCACAAGCCAATAAATCACTATATAAGTAATTATTCAAATTATGTCTCATGATCAAAACCTAACATGATACAATCCTACCCCAAAGTACTCAATCACATGCACAAAGGAGCATACAAGGTTCAATCATACTTAACAAAAGGTTAGAAATCCACTTGCCTTAGATAAAGTCCCAAATCAAGTCAAATCCAAAGCATTTCCCATTGTATGATACTCTGAATCACAAAAATCTATTCAAATATAACATCACAATCATATTACAAATCTAACGACACCATAATGACTAATCAACTTAGAGAAAAAGGATAACAAGGTCTGTCACACCCCGGAAGAGTATCCTAGACATGGACGACACTCAGAGACTATTGCTAGTCCCCAAGAGAACCACTTGGCCTCAAGACAGTCATTCAATCATCTATACAGCGGAAAGCATCAAAATATAAGCTATGCAATAATGGACATCTCAAATCAATCAACTAATACACCAATAAAAAAAAGCCATCGACCATCAAATCAAACTCAACACCTATGGCATAAAATAAAATTAGGAAAACTCAATTTTAAAGAGGGAAAAGACCTCAACATCCAAATCCTCATCTCTATATCTATAAAACCGCTACTTTTACCATCTAAGAAGGTACCATGACAGGACATGGCTACAACAAACTCAAAGAACTAACTCAAAATATAAAGAAGAAAGTAAATGGTATCCTCCAAATGCAGGGGAGGACTCACCACTATCTGGAACTAAGAGTACTGAACCTCAACGACACACCTGCTGAAGTCCTCTATCTTCCGTATCTGCATCATGAAATGATACAGCACAGAGTAACGTCAGTACGTGAAAATGTACAGTATGTAAAATAGCTAAATAACAAATATAAGCAAAAGTAACATAAAATAATCTCAACTCATAAGATACACACTCAGAATGATAAGCACTCCTCTCAGAAAAGGATAAGAAGTAGACATTAACTCGTCAACATCAATCAAGACTCAAGCCATCAACTCAACATCAGAGTACTAACAGTAAGAAACCTAGATGGGAGTTTCTCGAACCTACAACCATCACCTATAAGCCAGTGATGATATAATAAAGTGATATCGTTGCGGCATCCGCCTAGTACCTTGCCGAGGTGAAAGGGTGTGGCATCAGTGGATCCATAATAACATCAAGTCCTCTTTTGGAACTAAGGAAACATTCATTTTTCACAGTCCACTCCTCTCCTATGCTGGCTACGTAGTTATGAGAGCGAGTGGGACTCACTCTTACTCTTTTTGTTGCTCGATACTTCTCACAGGACTCAATATGCTCATAAATATCAAACATCAAGATTCCTCATCATTCCATCTCTTTCGTACGCGGGACATCAACTCATCTCATCAACTATCAACTCAATGAATTAGGAACATTCTTTTCAGATCAAGTTCGACCCTTTTAAGACTCTAAAGATATCAATTTCATCAACATCATCATCAATGCACTCACTTCTGGACCTAAACCACAATGACAAGCACATTTATATCGTCAAGGCTCTGGACATCAAACTCTAAGTTCATTCCTATAATCTTTAACAAAGAAATCACGTAGAGTTTTATATAATAATTCAAATAAGCCATTTAAGTAATAATTTAAGTTTGTGATGATCATCAACTTAAGAAAATATATAAGATATATATAATTTTCAATAGAATATTCAAGAATTTAAGATATAGAACTCATCTCCTTCAACTATCAACTTACTTCAATCAATGGGGCACATGGAAGAATAATTCCATGTTTTGGGTTAGCCTCACATACCTGGGATGAAGAATAACTTAGCGTCTTCAAGGAATTGACCCCAGATCTTTAAATCCTCAAGCTTTCTCTTCTTTCTCTTTCAAGAATTCTCACTTAGAAGCTAGGAAAAAATAGGTTTTTAAACCCTTAATCTGAAAAAAAAAATGACCCTTATACACGTTTTTGGGACTTAGAAGGGGTTGGGGAATGACCAAAATTTCCTTCTTGTAATAACAGAATAAAATTTCACCCTGTAGCACCATGTCCCTGTCGCGCCTGGGGTGCGGACATGTGTATTTTTGCAAAATTCTCAGAATACATCCTTTCTAGAAAATTGAAAAAAATACCAAGTGTAAGTTCATGCCCCAAGCGCATCGCACCCTGGGCGTGTATTTACACTGGTTAGGATTTAATTATAATAGCCTTATTAAATCCATGCTGATAAGCTATCACCTTCCCTCTCTGCATCAATACGTTATACGCACTATCTCTTTCTAGGGGTATTTCGATAATTTTACAGGGCATCATATTATCTCCCTCTTTGGATCATTCGTCCTCGAATGATGAGTAGAGGTGAAAATAAGGCACGAGTAGACTCAAGACTCACTAGCCAACTCATACTTTCAACTCTTCTTCATCCTCTATGAACTCCACTCATATTCAAGAACAAGCATATCAACTAGAGAATGGAAAAATCAACTAAGTTAGGGATAGATGCATTACCTTTGGCATTATCATCATTTGGCATGAATAGCTGCGGGTATTTGGTTCTCATAATTTCCCCAGCTTCCCATGTAGCTTCCTCAACAAATTGGTTCCTCTATAGAACTTTGACGAAGGCTATCTCTTTGTCCCTCATCGTACGAACTTGACGATCAAGTGTTTGGACTGGAACCTCCTCATAGGATAGACCATCCTTTACTCTAGTACTTTCAATAGGGATCACTAAAATGGGATCTCCCAAGCATTTCTTCAGCATCAAAACGTGCAACATCGAATAAATCCTGTCTAACTCAGAAGGCAATTCTAATTCATAGACGACCTTCCCAATCCTTCTCACAATTAGATAAGAACTGATATAGTATGGACTCAACTTTCCCTTCTTACAGTACCTCATGACACCCTTCATGGGTGACACTTTTAAGTACACCCAATCATCTACCTCAAATTCTAAGTCCCTTCTCCTCACATCAGTGTAAGACTTTTGGTGGCTCTAGGCAGTCTTCAACCTCTCCCTAATAACCTTCACCTTCTCCATAAATTAGTGGACAAAATCAGACCCAATAAATGCAGCTTCCCTAACTTCAAACTACCCGATCGGTGATCTACATCTTCTCCTATACAAAGCTTCATAAGGGGCCATTTGGATACTTGCATGATAACTATTGTTATATGCAAATTCGATCAATGACAAGTGGTCGTCCCAATTCCCTTTGGAGTCGAGAACTCAAGCCCTTAACATATCTTCCTAAGCCAGAATGGTGCACTCTGCTTGACCATCTATTTGAGGGTGGAAGGTTGTACTCAGATTTACCAGGTACCCAATCCCTTCTGAAAAGATCTCCAAAATTGGGAGGTGAATTGAGTTCCTCTTTCCGAGATGATTCACAAGGGAACTCCATGCAACCTCACAATCTCACGAATGTACAACTTAGCATACTACTCTGCAGTGTTAGTTGTTTTGATTTCCAAAAAGTAGGCTGATTTAGTCATCTTATCCACGATCACCCATATCGAGTCATATTGCTTCTGAGACCTCGGTAGATCGATGATAAAGTCCATGTTGTTTATCTCCCACTTTCACTCTGGAATTTCAAAGCTCTGATCTAACCCACAAGGCCTTTGATTCTCAACCTTGACCTATTGATAATTGGAATATTTTGAGATGAACTCAGCAATATCCCTCTTCATCCCATTTCACTAATAGACTTCTCTCAAGTTGTGGTACATCTTGGTGGAGCCACGATAAATAGAATATCAGGAACTTGAGCTTCAACCATGATTCTTTCCTAAACACCATCAACATCGGGAACACATAATCTGCTCTAGTATCTCAACACTCCATCTCCCCCTTTAGAGAAGACCATCACCTTTTGCTTGTGGACAACTTCTTTCAATTGGAGCAAGACAGGATCTTGGTCTTGCTTTTCCTTTCCCTTTTTCACTAAAGATGAAGCCGACCCATTCTGAACATTGATCCCGCCTTCGTTGTTTTCTTCAAGTTGTACTCCCAATTGGGCCAATCTGTGCACTTGCTTAGCCAAGTCTTTCTTTCTTTCCTCCACATAGCAAGTGCTACCCATAAATAACTTGCTAAGAGCATCAGCAACAATGTTAGCCTTACTAGGGTGGTAAAGAATGCTCACGTCATAATCCTTGAGCAACTCCAACCATCTCATTTGTCGTAGGTTGAGCTCTTTCTGGCTGAAGACATATTGCAAGCTCTTGTGGTTAGTGAACACGTCCACATGCACTCTATACAAGTAGTGGCGCCAAATCTTAAGTGTGAACACCACTACAGCCAACCCAAGATTCATGAGTTGGATAGTTCTTCTAATGAATCTTAAGTTACCTGGAAGCATAAGCTACAGTGGCGGATCCACAATTTACAGACTATGGGTGCTCATCTGGTAGATATATTTTAAGGTAAAAAATTTGTATTGCTAGTGGGATTCGATCCCTCATCTGGCAGCTTGCTTTGAACCTTAGGAGAGTCGTGAGAACCAAAGCACCCATAGCCTTATTAAATCCATGCTGATAAGCTATCACCTTCCCTCTCTGCATCAGGACACAACCCATTCCAACTCTGGATGCATCACAATATATCACAAAGTCTTTCGTCCCATCGGGCAGGGTCAATACTGGTGCAGTAGTCAGTCTAGCCTTCAACTCTTGAAAAATTTGCTCACATTCATCAGAACACTGGAACTTAACCTTTTTCTGAGTTAACTTGGTCAATGGTGCAGATAAGGAAGAAAACTCATCAATAATTCTACAGTAGTAGCCTGCCAACCCCAAGAAACTTCTTATGTCGGTTGAAGAGGTCGGTCTAGGCCAGTTTTTAACCGCTTCAATCTTTTGGGCATCCAATCGAATACCATCACCAGAGATAACCATGACCTAGGAAGGCCACTGACCTGAGCCAGAACTCATACTTTAAAAACTTTGCATATAATTCATGGTCTTTGAGAGTTTGCAAAACCATTCTAAGATGATTGGCATGCTCCTTTTCATCCTTAGAATATACCAGGATGTAATCAATAAATATAATCACGAACATGTCAAGATACGGTCTGAATACTCTATTTTTCAAGTCCATGAAGGCTGCAGGTATATTAGTCAACCTAAAGGACATGACCAAGAACTCAACATGGCCATACCTTATCCCAAAGGTTGTCTTTGGGATATCACATTCACTCACTTTCAGTTAATGGTAACCCGATCTGAGGTCTATCTTGGAGAAGTAAGTGGCACCCTGAAGTTGGTCAACCAGATCATCAATCCTAGGAAGAGGATACTTATTCTTTATTGTGACCTTGTTCAGTTGCCTATAGTCGATACACATTCTTAGAGACCCATCTTTCTTACGCATGAATAGGACAGGAGCACCCTAGGGGGAAACACTTGGCCTTATGAAGCCCTTATCTTACAAGTCTTTCAATTGATCTTTCAACTCAATGGGGGCCATCCTATAAGGTGGAATTAAGATAGGTTGGGTGTCGGGGAGAAAATCAATCCCAAAGTCGATCTCCCTATTAGGAGGGACTCCAGACATATCCTCATAAAACACTTCAAGAAACTCATTTACAATTGGGTCTGACTCTAGAGTAGGAGGCTCAACATCATCAGACTTAACTTGCACGAGATGGTAAATACAACCTTTAGAGATTAGCTTTCTTGCTTTAAGATAGGAGATAAACTTGCCTTTAGGTGCAACAGAACTCCCCTTCCACTCTAAGACAGGTTCATTAGGGAATTGGAACTTAACAATCTGGGTCCTATAATCAACGGAGGCATTACAGGCATGAAGCCAATCCATGCCAAGGATCATATCAAAGTTTACCATCTCCAACTCTACCAATTCAGCCAAGGTACCTCTATGATAGATAGATACTACACAATCTCTATAAACCCTTTCAACTAAGATAGACTCACCAGTAGGAGAGGAAACAGAAAAGGGTTCAAGAAAATGCTCTAGAAGGATCCTAAATCTACTAGCCATATAAGGAGTTACAAAATATAGAGTGGCACTCGGGTCAAGTAATGAATAACAATAAAAAGTAAAGACTCTAACAACATCTGGTGCCACTTCTTGATCTTGACGATTACGTATTGCATAAAGGCAGTTTGTCCTGCCTCTTGCTCCCATAGTAGTACCCCCTTGATTACTGCCAGCTGGGGGTTCTCGAAGGACTATGCTTTATTGCTTCCATCACCCTGTCTTATCCTCGGACACTTATTCTGGAAGTGACCATTCTATCCACATATGTAACTAGTATCTGCGCCCACACTGCATTCACCCAGAGAAAGTTTGCCACACTTGCCACAGGGTGGCTCTCCCTTCAAACCTTGGGTCACACTAGCCTAGGCCTGAAAACCCTAAGGCCTGAAATTCTGGTGACTATAAGACTTCTGATCATACTTGTTTTGTTGGATAGGCGCACTTACTGCAAAAGGTGCATAGTTAAAAGACCTCTTCTAAATGTAGGATTTATCACCCTTCTTTTGTCTCTGCTGGCTAGGCTCATGCCCCGCTGATTTTGCTTTTTTGCTCAGATGCACTTCTCTATCTCTCTTTTTATCTTCATCGATTTGCTAGGAATATACCATAATTTTAGAAATGTCCATACCTGGGATCAGCAATGCTGCTTTGCATTCCTTCTTCACATGCCTACCCAAGCCAGACATAAACTTTCTCATCTTTGCCCTCATCTATTAGACCATCTCAGGAGCATATCTGGATAACTTAATGAACTTGAGACTGTACTCCTTAATGGTTATCCCCTCTTACTTTAAGTTCACAAACTCATCAACCTTTGCCTCCTTCAACTCTTGGGGAAAGAAGTGGTCAAGGAACGTAGTGTTAACCTCATCCAACTCAGCAGGCTTAGCATCCTTACCTCGACTATCCTCCCACTAGTTATACCAGATATTTGCAACATCTTTAAGCTTGTAAGATGCAAGTTCAACTCGCAACTGCAGTCGCTTGCATAGCCCTCAGGACCTTCCACATCTCATCAATAAAATTCTATGGGTCCTCCTCCATCTTCGACCCCGTATAGACTGGTGGGTTCATTCTCAAAAAGTCTCTAAGCCTAGTTGCAGCAATGGGATTCGGAAAGCTAGAGCTAGGGGACTAGTTTCACAATCTAAGCCTAGGTTATAGATATGACATGGCAAATGAGGAACCTGAAGGAACCCCAAACAAGCCTCTTAGCATATCATTCACACATCCATAGTCGTGAAAGAAATATAAACATCAACAAGTGATATAATTAAAAAGGGAAGCAGGATTAAGGGAAGTTTTTCATAATAATAGTGGTATAAGAAGAGTTAGGCTCAAACTAAAGACAACCATAATATAATATCCAACGACACCTCCACATGGAATAGAGCATGGGCTAAGACACTTCCCGGGCTCACCCCAAAAATTATAAGAATCTAAACATAATAAGCAAGTCTTAATATAGCATGAATGAAAAGTAGATATTTCCCTCAGAGTTGAGGACTCACCAAAAGTTTTCTTCAAATGAACCGAACTAACCACGCGGAGAAGGATGGTTAATAGGAGCTGTGGTTTCTACATGGTGATATCATGTAGGTATAAAGTATGTGTTAGTACTTGGAATGTACTAAGTATGCAGGGTGCAATACAATAAAGACATAAGCCATATATTCAAAATGCATAAATATAGATAATGGATATAATCTCAATATGATATGTATGATCAAGCTTGTAATAAAACATGCATGTAAAACATTTAACATGCATAATATATCATACACATGTGGGAGGAGACCTTAACTGACAAAGAACAAGAAGCTACAACTTGGAATCAAAGGCATAACACTCCCTCAATACAGGTGATCGGGAATGACACCCCCCAGCAAAGTGTGGTCTACTTGCCAAGTAAGTAGCTACAACTTGGAATCCAAGGCATGACACCACCTCGGTCAGGTACATGGGCATGACACCTCCCGGCTAGGTATGGTCTACTTGCCAAGGCAAACCAAACATGATAACATGAATTAGATGGATCCACTAGTATAGCAAGGGTAAAATATATAATCCTATGATGACATATTGTTTAGAGACTAAAGACATTATATAAGGACCCCTTGTATTGAGCACCCATTTTAAGCCTCAATTGGTGCTAAGTCTCCCACGAAATACTTGAAATAATCATACTTTAATCATAACCTGAATAACTTATAAGAGACATGATAACTTGATGTGAGTAGCTCATTACATGATTGACCTCTTCTAGTGATCTTAACTTGAACATAAAAGTAAATAATAATCATATATGATCCCTTGCTTTAACATGAATATCTTACAAGAGGTTAAAATTTTGAAATAAGCCTCAACTTGATACTTGTAAAATTGTAGATACTTTTCATGAATTTAATACATGCTTGAAAGCCCTTAATCATCATCAAATCACTTCACTTGTAAATCATGTAATAGTTTATCAATAACTTGAGAATCCTTATCATGCAATTTTATCAAACACATAGTGGGCATATGTCCATGTACTTAAAATCATGCATTTCAAGAGTAGTAAGATCAATCCATTCTAAAATCATTCAAATTAACCCATCAATATTGTAGTAAAATTCTCATATTTTACGAAAGTATTATATTTCAAGATATATAGGGAAAATAATTAGTGTAAGTCATTCTTAATCAACCCACCATGATAATATACATCATCTTTCAAAATTTAAACATTGGAGCATGAAATCCATCTTAAAATCAAATCCAAACAATATTTTGGCATAAAACATCATTTCTTGCAAAAACCATATAGATGACATATGTATAATGCATACTAATATCATCATAAACAAAGGTTCATAAAAACCCCAAAAATAATCCATAAATTCATAAATACCACATAATACTTTACTTCATGATAATGCACAAAATAAATCATAATAGAATGCATAGTAGTAATACTATATTCAAGAGTTCATAAATAACCATAAAGATTCATAAGCTTCATGTAGTGAGAAAGGAGAAATGGTTGAACTTGTGGGAAGGAAGGTTCCCACAATCAAACCCACATACCTAAACGTTAAGATTTCTTGAAGAAGATGGAGGAAGACTTAGGGCTTGAGTTGGGTTCTTGAATTCCAATGTTGGTTCGTGAAATTTCTTGAGATTGAATGGAATATTAGGTGATGTTTTAGAGAGAATCTTAAGAGGGTTTTGAGGTCCATAGGGCTGAAAATGACTAAGGAAAAGGGGTCTTTCACATTTAAATGGGCATTGGGTTATTAGCCAAATACCCTTGGACGGAACAAGAAAACTGGGAAAAAATTGCACTAGTCTACGTCCAGTCCATTATGCGGACCAAACGCGAAGGAAAAATTTGAGCTAGTCCTCGCCCAGGCCTCATCGCGCCTAGGGCACAGATGCTCACTGGAAATCGTTCATTAGCAAAAATTAATTTTCACTACGGGTCTTCTAAAATTTGGGCTTTACCAATTTCCCAATCAATTTTGCCCCCCTAATCAAGAATATGACGTCGAATTTTTAAAATCACGCACAGTTTTTGAGATATAAGAAAAATACGATTATAGGTCATTCCGAAGCACATGAGAGATGTTTCAATATCTCCTTCTTGGGAACATTCATCCCTTAGTGTCAAAAGAAACATGCGTAAGAGAAGTAATATGAAGCTTACAGCCTAATATGAATGCTAAACATCATTTTCAAAAGGTCTAAACGTGAATGCCAAAAATCACCATAAACTTGTTACCATGAACATGGATGCACGGAAAAATAACATGAGGGATGAAACTGAAGACTTGAAATCATAGAAAGAACTTAGTTTATTATCTGAGGCTTGAATAGAGTGAAAGAGGTATGGATATCGCTTCTTCACAACCACTTCGGCTTTCCAAGTGCACCTTCGACTTGTTGATTCTTCCAAAGGACTTGGACGGATGCCACATCGTTGTTCCTTAACCTAATTACTTATCTATCCAATATTACCATTGGGACTTTCTCAACCTCACCAAGATACCTCCCTAAAGTGTCTATACATCTTTGTAAAAATTGGGAAGAATAGAGTGGGATGAATTATGGGCCTCTTCTAAAAATGATTCCCTCAAGTCATCAACATTAGAAACACATAGCCTATCTTGGTACCTAATAACACCATCTCCCCCTTGGAAAAAAACCTCTACTTTACCATCCTTCATCAAAGCCTTCAACTCTCGAAGGTGAGGTCAAAGTCTTGTTTCAACGTGATTGCTTCAATCAAAGAAGATTTAGAACCATCAACAACCTCTACACCACCATTTTCAACTTCATTCAACCTAATCCATGACCTAGTTAATCGGTGAACTTCTCTAGCCACTTATTTGTTACCATCATCAATAGTAGTTAGATTTCCCATGGACACTTTACTTAGAGCATCAGTCATAACATTAGGTAACCTTGCCATTTTAAATCAAAACACCCCAAATCAATCATAGAGGCATCACAATAAACCACAAACCCTTCTAGTCCTTCTGGTAAAGCCAAAATAGAAGGGGAGATAAGCTTTTCTTTCAAAGTTTGAAAACTCTTTTCAGATTCATTGGTCCAAACAAATTTTACCTCCTTTTTGGTCAACTTTGTCATAGGGGAAACAATAGAGGAGAAACCATTCACAAACCTCCGATAGTACCCCGCTAAATCCAAGAAACTCCTAATATCCATCGAAGTCAAGGGCCTAGGCCAATTCCTTATCACATACGTTTTCTTAGGGTCTACTTAATTCCATTATCTGACACCATATGCCCTAGGAATGCAACCTTTTTCACCCAAAATTCACACTTTTCATGTTTAGCAAATAACCTCTCGCTCCTCAAAATTTGCAACACCACCCTCGAATAATTCACATGTTCCTCTTCACTCTGGGAATAAATCAATATATTATCAATAAAGACCCACACAAATATATCAAGGTAGGATTTAAAGACCCTATTCATGAGATCCATAAATATTATCAGTGAACTAGTCAAGCCAAAAGACATTACCACAAACTCAAGTGCCCATAACTAGTCCGAAAAGCCTTCTTGGGAATATCGCACTCCCTTACTCATACATGGTGGTATCCAGACCAAAGATCAATCTTAGAAAAGTGACTAGTGCCTTGTTAGTTGATCAAAAAGGTCATCAATCCTTGGTAGAGGGTACTTGTTCTTTATAGTGACTCTATTGAGTTGCCGATAATCAATGCACATTCCAAGGGAACCATCTTTTTTCTTTACGATTGTTAAGCTAACAAGGTAATGGTCCATACCTTCATTGAAGGATTGGAACCCAATATCAAGATTTTCCTTGATTTAGCTGCAGGGGGATAGGCATTGGAGAAGACATATGATGAATTGTATGGTCTTCTATTGGTCCTTCAACTCCTTCAACTTCGCCGGGGCCATACAGTACGGGGGAATGGAAATGGGTTGAGTA
Organism: Solanum virginianum; assembly: GCA_000787875.1. NCBI lineage: Eukaryota > Viridiplantae > Streptophyta > Magnoliopsida > Solanales > Solanaceae > Solanum > Solanum virginianum. The sequence goes on from DF360654.1 coordinate 29,924, forward strand.
TCGGGAAGGAGGTCTATACCAAAATCTATTTCCCTTTCAGGAGAAACACCGAAAAACTCACCGAGAAAGACATCAAGAAACTCATTAACCACCGGAACCAACCTAATGGGAAGGACTTTAGACTCAACATCCCTAACCATTACAAGGGGATAAATGCAACCCTTAGAAATCAATTTTTGGGCTTTAAGACAAGAAATGAATCTACCCTTGACCACCACATTACAACTTTCCCACTCAAGAATAGACTCATTAGGGAATTGGAATCTAACCTTACGGGTTGTACAATCAATGGAAGCATGATATGCATGTAACCAATCTATCCCAAAAATAATATCAAAATCCACCATATCAAGCTCAAAAAATCACAAGGCAAGACTTTATGCACTATGAACACGAGCCAATCCCTATAGATACGTCTAGCAATGATAGACTCATGAATAGGGGTAGATACTTCATAAGATTCATACAACAATTGTCTAGTTAGCAAAATAAGTACAAACCTAGTGAAACAAGAGGACTGAGTCACAGACTTGAGAATGCGATGTGAAAATTTGAGTTACAGGATTTTCAATTATATTCTATCAAAAAACTTTAGGTTTTCATATTGATTTTTATGCAAGAATAAAGATAGAGAGACGACTGAAAATCTTTTGTCTATGGCTACTTTGGTTAGTTTTATCTTTATTTCTTGGTTGTTAATGTCTTCTAGGTCATTCATGATGTCCATAGTGACTATGAACGGCTAAGTCTCCATATTATGGGGTTGTAGTCATAGACGATGTTTAGTTCTTGATTTTTTACATCTATGAATATGTTCTTTTGCTTACTCCTATATTATTTTAATCTATACTGTATAGTCCGGCCTACTAGGTGGTAAATAAGTTGTTCACTCTGAATTCAGGAGATGTTGGAGTAGATAGAACGCAGTAATACAGGGAGCTTGTTCGACTAGGAAACTAGATTGATTTATGTAAGAGAGACCTATGACAACGAGCCTTACACTTAGCTCGGTTCATAATATGGGAAGATAGCATTAATACATTTTTATTAGTCTATCTATCCCAGCTTAACGATATAGTTACGCATCATGTTGAAGATAGCATTAATACATTTTTATTAGTCTATCTATCCCAGCTTAACGATATAGTTAGGCAATCAATAATAGTAGGCCGGTAGAGGCGTACAACCCAATTCAGGCAATTTAAACCCCATGAATCAGTAGTTAGGAGCCCAAAACATAAGTGCAAATTTTGAGACTAAACGGAATCATTAAGGTTACAACCTTGGAATTGCTCATTTAATTAATATCTTAATAATAGAAAAAACTAATTTAGTTTAGAAGTAATTTAGTCATTTAATTTCTTTACGTAAATCTCTACATATTATTACTAAAAGCACTTCAAATGTGATAGCTTGGATTAGTTGTTGATATCATTCAAATCCCTTGGGTTCGACAACCCGTCTTCTTAATCAGGGTCATTATATTACTTGTGAGACCACGTACACTTGCGTGTGCTATGGAGCAATAAGTTTTTGGCGCTGTTATCGGGGATTTGAAGCAAATTGGTTGATTATCTAAGTTGTCCTATTTTGTGGTGTTCGCTATATTTTATCTTAGTTGTGCTATTTTGCAGGTAATTGGTCTATAAATTGGAAGATCAGGGTTCTTGCTTTCGTCAATCAAAGGGAATAGCAGGGGTTTTATTTCAAATACCGCCGATTGAACTCATTGAACAGGAGGATCGAAAAGAGGGTACAGTAGAAATTAATCCTTTTGGAAAGGAAATGGCAAAGGCAAACCCACCTATACCAATAGTACCTGTACCACCGAGATCGAGGCCAGTTCGGGATACAGCAATCCCAAGAACCACTAATGTCACTAGCTATTTTCTCAAGGCAGAACCCCGTGGTTAATGGGAGCTGAAGCAAAACATGGTCCAGTTACTACACTCTACTGGACTGTTCACCGGACTACCACAGGAAGACCCACAGGTCCATCTTACGAACTTTCTAAAGATTGTTGATACCTTTATCCCTATAGGGGTGAACAAAGACTATGTGAGGATGACCTTGTTCCCCTTCTCACTGTTAGGGGAATCACGGAGGTGGCTATAATTTAAGCCACTAAACTCCATCACATCCTGGGATGATCTAGCCCGCAAGTTCCTCACATGATTCTTCTCGTCTGGCAAAACAAAAAAACTCAGAAGTGAGATTACGAGCTTCAAACAAAGGCCTGGAGAAAATCAATATCAAGCTTGGGACAGGTCTAAAACTCTTTTAATCAATTGTCCACACAATTGTTAAGCTAACAAGGTAATGGTCCATACCTTCATTGAAGGATTGAAACCCAATACCAAGATTCTCCTTGATTCAGCTGCAGGGGGACAGGCATTAGAGAAGACATACGATGAATTGTATGCTCTTCTCAATAGGATTACTCAAGGAAACCCAGAATGGAATGGAGGATCAAGTCAATCGATAGTCCAAAAGCAGGCTGGTGTGTTGGAGATTGATGCTATAACTGCCCTGTAGGCTCAAATGTCATCCATGAAAAACATGATGACCACACACTTTAATAATCTGGCATTGGGTCAACAACAACAAGCACCAGTAGCAATAGGTAAACTACTAGCCCCAGTTAATATGGTACAACAACAGCAGAATGGTTGGTGCAATGTTTGCGGGGGAAGTGACCATACTGTTGAGTTCTGTGGAATGAATCCTAAAGTAGTAAACTTTGTAAGTAATGCTAACAGAGGTAGATATCAAAGCTTCGGGAGTTCATACAACCTGAATTGGAGGAACCACTAGAATTTCTCATTGGCTGGTTGTCAGTAGAATCATGGGGCACCTCAGCAGAGACCACAGGGTGGTAATGCTTATCAAAATCAGCAAATACAGTAACCTGTGAGGTAGGCTAAAACAAATAATATGATGGACAGTGAGGTGCTGAGGTAAATTCTGGCAAACCAGAATAGACAAGAAGAGGACATTTGAAAGAATAAGCAGGATCTCTCTCTAGGACTTAGAGAAGCAATTGGGACAATTGGCCAGTCGATTAACTCTAGGACTCAAAGGGGCCTACCAGGTACCACTGATCCAAACCCGAAGCAAGTTAATACAGTCAACACAAGAAATAGAAGGCCGTTGACTGAGTTAGTCCCAAAGAAAAAGGGGGGCTAACCCAAGTACTGCCCAGAACATTGAGGCTGGCAATCCCAGCTCAACTACTGATGAGGTAACTCTATTGCCTAAACCCCCCTCTATTCCCATAGAAGCTGAGAAAGAAAAAGGAGGATGACTGCTTCCAGAAATTCATCGGGCTGCTAAAATAAGTATAAATTAACTTACCTTTTATTGATGTTTTGTAGGGGATCCCAAAGTATGCTAAGTATGTAAATATAGAGGCTTGTAGCTCGAGGATTCTTAATAGATCATATTTTCCAGCTACGCTGAAGGATACTAGGACCTTTACTGTGCAAGTAACTATTGTGAACTGTCTGAATGCAAGAGGCTTTTGTCATCTGGGCATAAGTATCAAACTCATGCCTAGCTCTATGTTCTTGAAGTTGGGGCTTGGGAGGCCGAAGCCCGCCGCATCATGTTACAATTAGCAGATAGGTCTGTGGCAAGGCCAGATGGTGTGATTGAGAATGTCTTAGTCTAAGTAGGATCTCATCTTCCTCGTGGATTTTGTCATCTTGGCTTTTGAATTAGACCCTGAGGTCCTATTCATTCTTGGGCACCCATTTCTAGCTATAGGTGGGGCATTGATCAATGTTACAGCTGGGAAGCTCACCATGAGAGCCCATGAAAACGTTGAGGTACTTTGATATCTACAAACCAATGAAGCTACTGGTTGCATATGAAGATTTGGCAGCCATCACAATGATAGACATCCCAGTTGCAGTAAGCCAAGTCGAGTTCACAGACCCACTAGCCAGACTACTGCTGAATCAAGGGCTAGTGGATGATGCTGAGGCTAAGGAAATTAAGAATGTGCTGAACACTCACAATGTAAGCATGCTTAAGAAAATGGTTGAGCCATTGAACAGGGTGTTAGGACCACCACCCAAATCCTCAGTTGAAGAAGCTCATCATCTAGAGTTGAAGCCATTGCCATCATACTTCAGGTATGAATTTCTTGGTGAAAATAATAATTTACCTTTAATCCTATCTGCTTCTTTGACTGTAGCCCTGGTGGATGCTGTTATGCTATTCCAAAGAAAAGGAAGAGAGCAATGGGTTTGTAGATTTCAGACATCCATAGCATTAGCCTATCCCTCTGTATGTAAAGTATTTTCATGGAAGAGTGTCACAAGCTAGTGGCCCAACCACAAAGAAGATTAAATCCATATTATGAAAGAGGTAGTCAAGAAAGACGTGATCAAGTGTTTAGATGTAGATATCATCTTCCCATCTCAGATAGCAAGTGGGTGAGCCTTGTGCAATGTGTCCCCAAGAAAGGAGGGATGACAGTCGTTACAAATGACAAGAATGAGTTAATACCAACTAGAATGGTAATGGGGTGGCATATATGTATGGATTATAGAAGGTTGAATGATACCACCAGAAAAGACCACTACCCAGTGCCATTCATTGATTAGATGCTGGACAGACTTGTAGAGCAAGAATACTACTGCTTCCTAGATGGGTGCAAGGGATACAACTAGATCACCATTGCACTCGAGGACCAGGAAAGAATGACCTTGACATGTCCATATAGGACCTATACTTTTAAACACATGCCCTTTGGTTTGTGAAATGCACCAACCACATTTTAAAAGTGCATGATGGTCATATTCCATGATATAGTGAAGGACTTTGTAGAGGTGTTCATGGATGATTTCTCTGTCTTCGGTGAATCTTTGAGAGATGTTTACAGAATCTAGACAAAGTGCTAGCAAGATGTGAGGATACTAACCTCATTTTTAATTGGGAGAAATGTCACTTCATAGTTAAGAAGGGGATAGTCCTATGGCAAAAAGTGTTGAAACGCGAGTTAGAGGTGGATAGAGTGAAAATTGAGGTGATAGATAATCTGCCTCCACCAGTGTCAGTCAAGGGAGTCCAAAGTTTTCTAGGATATGCGAGTTCAACAACAATTTATCAAGGATTTCTACAAAATTTTGAAGCCATTGTTAGCACTCCTGGAGAAAGAGGTACCCTTTAACTTTGATGCTTTTTACTTGCAGGCATTTGAGTAGTTCAAGAAGAAGCTGGTTGAGGCTCCAATATTGATAGCACCTGACTGTGAGCTCCCATTTGAGCTCATGTGCGATGCTAGTAATATAATAGTGGGTGTTGTGTTGGAACAGTGCAGAGACAAAATATTCCACTTCATATACTATGCCAACGAAACTCTAGATGCAGCCTAAAATAATTACACAGTTACTAAGAAGGACATGCTGGCACTAGTGTATAAGTTTGACAAGTTTAAAGCATACTTGGTGGGGACCAAAGTCATTATGTTTACCGATTATGTTGCAGTGAGATACTTGTTCAACAAAAAGGATACTAAGCCCTGCCTGATTTGATAGATCCTGCTGCTCCAAAAGTTTGATATTGAGATTAAAGATCACAAGGGGTGTAAGAATCATATTGTTGATCACCTGTCCTGGTTAGAAAATGATGCTCACATAGGTGAGCAAATGCAGATCAAAGAAGAGTTCCTAAATGAGCAGCTGTTGGCAATTAAAGTAGAATAACTACTGTTGTATGCAAATATAGTGAATTACTTAGTAAGTTGTATATTTCCTCCTGATGCAATATATCAGTAAAGAAAGAGGCTATCTTATGATGTGAAGGCTTATATCTGGGATGAGCTACATCTCTTCAAGCAAAGGGCAGACCGAATGGTGAGAAGATGTATTCCTGAGATAGAGATGTAGAAGATCTTAGAGAAGTATCATGCCTCTCCATATAGAGGCCATCATGGTCGTGAATAGACATCGCACAAATTGTTGCAATCAAGTTTCTTCTAGCCTACTCTCTTTAGAGACGATATATAGTTTGCTAAGGCTTGTGATGCTTGCCAAAAGACTGGCACCATATCTCAAAGGCATGAGATGCCCCTAAACAATATCTTGGAGGTCGAGATCTTTGATGTTTGGGGCATAGATTTCATGGGCCCATTCCCACTATCCTTTAGACATCACTACATCCTGGTAGCAGTGAATTATGTGTCTAAATGGGTGGAAGTAGTAGCTCTTCCAACTAATGATGCCAAGGTGGTACACAAGTTTCTAAAGAAGCACATCTTTCACTCGTTTTGGAACTCCAAAATCCATCTTTAGTGATGGAGGCACACATTTTCTTAACCAAACAGTGAAGAATCTTCTGGCTAAGTATGGAGTAAGGCACAAAGTGGCTACAACTTATAACCAACAAATGAGTGGACTAGTTGAGGTGTCGAATCTGGAGGTTAAGCAAATCTTGCAGAAGATGATGAATGCCACCAGAAAAGATTGGGATATAAAGCTTGATGAAGCATTATGGGTGTATCGAACAACATACAAGACCCCAATCGACACATCTCCATACCAATTGGTGTATGGTAAGGTTGTCACCTCCCAGTTGAGCTCGACCCCCAAGCCTACTGGGCAATTAAGAGGTTGAATCTAGACCCAGAGCTCGCTGGCAGAAAAAGATTGGAACAACTGGAGGAGTTGGACGAGTTTTGGCTCCAAGCCTGTGAGAATGCTAAGTTGTACAAGGAACGAATAAAGAAATGGCATGATCGGCACATCATCAAGCAAAACTTTAAGCTGCACCAACAGGTATTGCTTTTTAACTCTCGTTTAAAGTTATTTCCAGGTAACCTAAGATCGAAGTGGAGTGGACCATATGTGGCGGTAGCTGTGACACCCCATGGTGCAGTACAACTGAAGGATGAGACCTCCAACCAAACTTATTTGGTAAATGGTCAACGTGTCAAGCACTACTACAGTGAAGACACAAATAAGTTTGAAGAAGCCATTAAGTTGGCCAATGATGAATGAGTACATAGTGTGCCATGCCGTGATAGTAAATCAGGAGTTACACGGGAGGCACCCCATGGAGAGGTAACAAGTATTTTATTATTCCTTATTTTATTAAAAAATTAGATCCCATAACTAATTGTGAAATATTGCACAAGTCTGGGTTTGCAACAGTGGCGCATCGTGGATCCTCTGCATTTTTGTGCAGAATTTTTCGTCCTCAATTCCTGACGATCCATTGGGTATGTTTTGTATTTTTTTGCTTAAATTAACTTATTTTTGTGTTTTATAACATATTTAACTATTCATGGGATTTTACGTGGTTCGGAGTTCAAAAAAGTAATTTCAAAGCTCTGGACAGTGTGCATATGGGACTGCACCACAGGGCGGACACAATGCGGATGCCCACTGCTTGGGACACCTAGAACAAGCACAAAACAAAAAAAATAAGTCACAGTCCATGACTATTCCACGTCGAGGATGTGTATGGACACATGCCAAATTTTTCGTGTCCTCACGCAGCCCCCGCCCCTATATATACCCCAACCCAATTTTTCACCCATTTTCTTACCAAACCCAACCCCCGAATCCTTCCTTAACCTATTTTCTCTCTTTCTTTCTCCCTTAAACACAAATATTTCAAATTAATCCGCGTCGTCCACCATTTTTGTCAAGATCTTCATCAAGTAGAGTGAATTCTCCAAGCAAGGTATATAGTCTCTCCTCACTTTTGCTTGATTTTATTACTTAAAGTGGTGAATCCCTCTTGAGTTTGAGGTGTAATTAAAGTGGGTTAAGTTGTTTAATGCTTCATCTTAATTAATAGTTTTGGGAGTGAAAAGTTTTGGCCTAATTTATTTGTATAAGTGGTTTTTGTGCTAAATTGTTGTGGGTGCAAACCCTAGGCCGAATTTGAGGGGAAATTTGGGAAAAATTAGGGATTTGGTAATCTTGTTCTTGAATTGTTGATCATGTGATGCTATTGTGTTGGGATTTACAAAATTTCTAGTGTGGGATTAAATACACTATTTGGGGGGGGGGTTAAATTGCTTGAAGTTTCTTTTGTGAATAATGGGTTGAACTTTTGATTGATGAAACTGGCAGTTGAAAGTGTTGGGGTGGTTTTTGTTGCCTTGAAATAGGGTATGTGCTATCACAACATTGTCGCAAGTAGCCCGCATAATGTTGGGAAGTCTGAGTACCTTCTATATATGGGCTTGAATCTAAGTGTGTGGTCGGGGTCTAGTTTACTAAGTAGTAGGGGCTATGTTGCTTTTGTATTGATTTTGGGCGTGTTTTGTGTTTCCAGGTTATTATGTCTTCTCGTACACGTCGGTCAGGGCAATCCAATAGGGCTAGGGCGTCGAACACTAGGTGAAGGGCTAGGGACATACGAGAAGTTCCCAAAGCTCAAGAGAGAAGGGACCAGCAGGTCCGGTTTGGAGTGAAAGTTGTTTATTCAGAGGGGAAGCGGTGGTACAAATCCCATGATGAGTCCAAGTACTACCTGGATGTCCCTGTGTATGCTGACTCTTTAGGCCAAGAGTACCCCCTCTTTTGCACCGTTGCTTGGAGGTACAACTGAATATCTTGTTTGAGGAACCTCAGCCTTGCAATCTCAATCTGGTCCAAGAATTTTATGCTAATATGACTAAAGAGTCATGGACCTAGTCGGTGATCATTAGAGGAGTAGAGGTGAATATCTCTCCACTTGCCATTAACAGGGTTCGTGACGCTTTCGATGACATTCCCGCGGGTCTTTTCCAGGAGCTCTACCTTCGTCCGTCATACTAGGCCATCCGACACGCACTCACCAGGGTGAATTCCACCTCTAAGTGGATTCGCCATGTTGATAAAGGTTATCATCTCTCCTTCCCTTTCACCCTCATGAAGAGGGAAGCGCGGGTCTGGGCCAAAATTATGTCCCACTCTTTCTTTCCTAGACAACACTTCATCATTGTCATGAGGGATCGAGTGTGTCTTGCTTATGCATTGATGATGGGGATGGACCTGAACTTCGGTGCCATATTCAGAACAACTATGCGAAAGGCCAAAACACACAAAGGACACAGGTATGCCTTCAATGGCCTTATTACTGAATTATGTCATCTTACAAGTGTACCTACTGAGGAGGTAGACTATTGCCCCAATATTCAGCCCCCTCATATGTTGACACAAATATTAAGGGGCCTGAAGTGGCCACAAGCTCATTACTCACCATCGCTGAGAGGTGCCACCATGATGAGTTGATTATGGCTCATATGTATGGGCTTGAGATGTTGAGGTACAGCACCGGCGACTGCCCATCCACACCTGAGGAACTCCAGGAGGTCGAGGCTCGATACCCACTCAATGCCCATACAAATGCGGTGCTGGACATCGAGCCTAAATTTTTAAAGCCCATAGAAGATGATGTCCCTATAGATCCCGATGAGGCACATGCTGAGTCAGACTCAAAGGGGGATGAGATAGAGAAGGATCTACCTATCTTTGTTGGGGGCGAGCCCATTCTGCCAGGGCTTGAGGATTGAGCCTCATGATTCCCACTTCACAGGTTTTGTATGGTTAGCACTGAGGGCAGTGTTAATTCTAAGTGTGGGGTGGGATGATTCTGTTGAATAAGTTTTATTTATGTTAGTTTGGCATGTATTAAGACTCTTTTTATTTCCTAGCTATGTTGCTATGCTATCTTTTATGTTGGACATCATTTCTTTTACTTTGGATCTGTAATTATTGACTGTGAGATGCATGAATGCTTGAAAGGGAATGTTCTTATGATGCATTGTTTTAGTTGTAGTACTTATATTTTGAGACTTATGGTTATGGTGTGAATAGTAGTAGTCATAGTAGAGTGACGGGGCCCAATAATGAATGGATGATGACCCACCTAAGGGCATTCGTCAAATTAAGTCTCATCTAGAATGTGGTAGTTGTACAAATTAGCATTATGTGTCGAGCATGTGAACCTAGTTGATAATCACGTGAACCTTTAGTAAGCAGATGCTTGACTCTTGTAAGTCACGAATGTATATATGCTTAATTATGAATTCATGTGAATACCATGATGGTGGCTCTAGTGCTAGCCTTATGATTAAAGTGTGCCAAGAGTGAGTGAGAAAAATTGTGAGTCTCTATTGCAATAGCTTCTAGAATTTGCCCGGTATGTAGATTGGACTTAGTAAGAATTGGAATTAGAGGAAAGGATTTAGGCATTTCTTTGGTAGCATAATATTATGACACTGTTATATCCACCTAATGAAATTATCCTTAGTTAGCCCTTTTGAGCCTTAGCCTATTCTTTGGTTAGCCACATTTCAAGTCGATCCCTTTTCTTTGGTTAATTACTCGTGTTTGATCCTAATTTTTTAGTGCTTTAGCATGATGATTCAGAGAAGAGGGAACTTGAATAAACACCTAAAGGCTGAGCAGTAGTAGAGTTAAAAAAAATTATCCAACTAGTGCTGATACGCGACTAGTGTATGTCGCGGACCAAATGCACAGGCACACTGGTTTGGAATAAAAAAAATAAATAGTTTTTTATTATTTCTATTTTATTTATCGGAATGAATGTTTTGTAAATAGTATGGAGTATTTCAAGTCTTATATAGTAAAGATGTAATAAAGGGTGTTGAGTTAGGGAGGATTGAAAGTGTTGAAATAGGAGAAATGTACTGTAAGCTAGGAGTGCTTGGGAGTTAAGCATTGTCAGCCATATCCACAAAAGTATCCCACCAGGCAACAGCCTACAGCACAACCAAATAAAAGACCTATGTGATCCTTTAAGGAAGATCCCAGCTAGGTCTAAGTCATACATTACGGGCAAGCCTATGGGACCTAGAAGCAACATGAGACATCTTTTCGGAGAGAGAGAGAGTTATTTCTGTACCCATTTTTAATCTTCTATCTAGGTTCTTAGTGGTCTGCATGGGTAGTTCTTCTGGGTGAGGGCACATAACCATCAAAGGTCTATAACTACATGAACTATTAAATACTCTTCATGAGTTCGCTTTTATATATAAGTGCTAGGAGCGAGTGGATTTTGATAGGGGTCTTGAGAATTGTTCTCCATGGTTCAAAGAGTTCGGTCGTATAATGTTTGTTGTGCATAATGTTGTAGGGATTTCCATGTATGTGTCTTAATTTTATCCGAGAACAGACAAAGCTCTAAGTGTGGGGTGGTGATCTTACACGTAATTATACGCCTAATTAGCCAAAAATATCCATAAATGGAGCCTAGTTAGAGGGTGTATTCATAGAGTCTAGGCATTTTTAATTTGTTTTCTCTTATTTTGCTAACACGAGGCTAAATGCCCCGTTTGGGTGTGTTGTTGCAAGTTTTGCTCAAATTATGAAAGTCCAGAGTCACATCTGGATTTGAAGGAAGAACACAACCCGGAATTTAGAAGATAAAAATCAGTTGAAGCAGCAAAAAGACTAAAGTTTGCGTCGCAGACTTAGGATGAAGCTGTGGAAGCTGAAAAATGAAGGAAAAAAGGCGCAAAAAAGAAAAATAGGCACACTCCGCGTCATGGACTTGTACAAAAGATGGGAAAACTTGTCCAGTCAGTAAAATAAGCGAAAACCCAGTGAAACATGAGGTCTGCATCACGGACTTGAGAATGCAAAGTGAAAATTCGAGTTATAGGATTTTTAATTATAATCTATCAAAATGTTAGGTTTTCATATTGGCTTTTACGCAAGAACAGAGAGAGAGAGAGAACTGAAAGCCTTTTGTTTAAGGTTGCTTTGGTTAGTTTGATCTTTATTTCTTGGTTATTAGTGTCTTCTAGGTCATTCATGGTGTACGTTGTGAATATGAGTGGCTAAGTCTCCATATTCTAGGGTTGTAGCCATAGACGATGTTTAGTTCATGACTTTTGACATCTATGAATGGGTTTTTTTGCTTACTCCTATATTATTTTAATCTATACTGTATAGTCTGGCCAACTAGGTAATAAATGAGTTGTTCACTCTGAATTTGAGAGATGTTGGAGTGGACAGAACGCAGTAATACATGGAGCTTGTTTGACTAGGAAACTAGATTGATTCGTATAAGGGAGACCTGTGACAACTACCCTTATACCTAGCTAAGTTCATAATATGGGAAGATAACATTAATGCATTTTTATTGGTTTGTCTGTCCCGGCTCAACGATGTAGTTAGGTAGTCAATAATGGTAGGCCGGCAGAGGCGTGAAACCCTATTTAGGTAATTTAAACGCCGTGAATCAGTAGTCAAGATCCCAAACATAGGTATAAATGTTGAGACTAAACGGAGTCGTTAAGGTTACAATCCTGGAATTGCTCATTTAATTGATATGATAATAATAAAAAAAAACCAATTTAGTTTTGAAGTAATTTAGTCATTTAATTTCTTTACATAAATCTCCACATATTATTACTAAAAGCACTTCAAACGTGATAGCTTGGATTAGTTTTTGATATCATTCAAAACCCTTGGGTTCGACAACCCGGCTCCTTAATCAGGGCCACTATATTACTTGTGAGACCACATACCCTTGCATGTGCTGGGAGCAACAATGGTGATATGATGTAGGCATAGAGTTGTTAGTACTTAGGATGTACTAAGTATGCGGGGTGCAATACAACAAAGACATAAGCCATATATTCAAAATGCATAAATATAGATAATGGATATAATCTCAAAATGACATGTATGATCAATGCTTGTAATGAAACATGCATGTAAAACATTTAACTTGCATAATATATCATACATATGTCAAAGGATACCTTAATCGACATAGACCAAGCAGCTACAACTTGAAATCCAAGGCATGACACCCCCTCGGTACAGGTGACCGGGCATGATGGCCCCCGGCGAACTGTGAATGGGAGGAGACCTTAACCAATATAGACCAAACAGCTACAATGTGAAATTCAAGGCATGACACCCCCTTGGTTCAGGTGACTGGACATGATACCCCCCGGTAAAGTGTGGTCTACTTGCAAAGGCAAACCAAATATGATAACATGAACTAGATGGATCCACTAGTATAGCAAAGGTAAAATATATAATCCAATGGTGACACATAGTTTAGAGACTAAAGTCTTTATATAAGGACCTCTTGTGTCGAGCCCCTATCTTAAGACTCAAGCGGTGCTAAGTCTAATCCCACAGAATACTTGAAATAATCATACTTTAATAATAACATGAATAACTTGTAAGAGATATGATAGCTTGACATGAGTAGCTCATTACATGCTTGACCTCTTCTAGTGAGCTTAACTTGAATATGAGAGTAAATAATAATTATGCATGATCCCTTGCTTTGACATGAATAGCTCACAAGAGGTTAAAATTTTGAAATAGGGCTCAACTTGGTACTTGTAAAATCATAGATACTTTTCATGAATTTAATACATGCTTGAAAGCCCTCAATCATCATGAAAATCACTTGACTTATAAATAATGTAATAGTTCATCAACAACTTGAGAATCCTTGTCATGTAATTTTATCAAACACATGGTGGGCATATGTCCATGTACTTAAAATCATGCATTTCAAGAGTAGTAAGATCAACCCATTTCAAAATCATTCAAATCAACCCACCAATATTGTAGTAAAACTCCCATATTTTAAAAAAGTATTATATTTCAAGATATATAAGGAAAATAATTAGTTTAAATCATTCTTAATCAACCCACCATGGTAATACTTAATATCAAACCCCAACAACCTTTTGGAATAAAATATCGTTTCTTGCAAAATCCATATAGAGGACATATGTATGTTGCATACTAATATCATCATAAACAAGAGTTCATAAAATTCTCAAAAATAATCTATAAATCCATAAGTACCACATAATACTTTACTTCATGATAATGCACAAAATAATCCATAATAGAATGCATAGTAGTAATACCATATTCAAGAGTTCATAAATAACCATAAAGATTCATAAGCTTCATGTAGTGAGAAAGGAAAAATGGTTGGACTTGTGGGAAGGAAGGTTCCCACGATCAAACTCTCATACCTAAACTTTGAAGTTTTTGAAGAAGATTGGAAGAAGACTTGGGGCTTGAGTTGGATTCTTCAATTTCAATGTTGGTCCTTGAGATATCTTGAGATTGAATGGAATATTGGGTGATGTTTTGGAGAGAATTTTAAGAGGGTTTTGAGGTTCATAGGGCTGAAATGACTAAGGAAAAGAGGTCATTCACATTTAAATGGGCATTGGGTTATTACCCAAATGCCCTTGGACGGAACAAGAAAATTGGGAAAAAATTACACTGGTCCTCGTCCAATCCATGACGTGGAGGACAAATTTGAGCTAGTCCATGCTCAAGCCTAATGGCGCCTGGAGCGCGGATGCCCACTAGAAATTGTTAATTAGCGAAAACTATTTTTCGCTACGGGTCTTCTAAAATTTGAGTATTACCCATTTCCCACTCAATTTTGCCCATGATCAAGAATATGAAGTCAAAATTTTAAAATAACTCACGATTTTTTAGATATAAGAAAAATACAATTATGGATCTTTTTAAAGCACATGATAGGTGTTTTACCTAGGGACCTCGACTGTTATTCTAGGAGGCCACTAGCTGAGTGAGCATGGTAATGGCTCCCCTGAAGTTTGCCTCTGTGGTGAAGGCTGATGTGCAGGAGGTGCCTGTGGAACCTCAGCAGTTTTGGCAGGTCGACCCTGTCTCTTCATCCCTGTTTGAGTAGGGACTTGGGGCTGAGGCATCTTTTTGGGCAGCAGTATGTTTTTTAGGCATGATCTGCAAATGTGTAGCGCATAAATTAGAAGAGAGCTTTCATAGAGCTAAACTTTATCACATGAACTCAAAATATAGAAGAAGAGTAACCATTCCAAATGTTATATAGCCTCCTGCTTAAGAAGTGTGGTGCACAACACACCAATACACAAGACTCTACTAGACATGGCTTCATAGACTCCCTAGGACTCTTGAACTTTGTGCTCTGATACCAAGTTTGTCACGCCCCGGGAGGGTATCCTAGACGTGGCCGGCACTCAGAGACTATTGCTAGTCCCCAAGTGAATCACTTGGCCTCAAGACAGTCATTCAATCATCTATACAGCGGAAAGCATCAAAATTTAAGCTATGCAATAATGGGCATCTCAAATCAATCAACTCATACACCAATAAAAAAAGGTCATCGACCATCAATT
>DF360654.1:45325-59665 GCA_000787875.1 Solanum virginianum
AATAGAATCAACTGAATCAAATTCAGACGCACGAATAGGAACCTAGCTGGGAGTTTCTCGGACCTACAACCATCACCTATGAGCCGGTGATGATCCAACGAAGTGATATCGTTGCGGCATCCACCCAGTACCTTGCTGGAGTGAAAGGGCGTGGCATTAGTGGATCCATAATAACATCAAGTCCACTTTTGGGACTAAGGAAACACTTGTTTTTCACTGTCTAATCCTCCCCTACACTAGCTACATAGTTACTTATTTTGGTGTTCGATAGCTCTCCTAAGACTCAATATGCTCATAAATATTAGACATCAAGATTCCTCATCATTCCATCTCTTTCTGATGAGGGACATCAACTCATCTCATCAACTATCAACTCAATGATTTAGGAATATTCTTTTAAGATTAAGTTCAACCTTTTTAACACTTTAAAGACATCAATCTCATCAACATCTTCATCAACACACTCACTTCAGGACCAAAACCACAACAACAAGCACATTTATATCGTCAAGGCTCTATACATCAAACTCTAAGTTCATTCCTGTAATCTTTAACAAAGAAATCATGTAGAGTTTTATATAATAATTCAAATAAGCCATTTAAGCAATAATTCAAGTTTGTGATGATCATCAACTTAAGAAAATACATAAGATATGTATAATTTTCAATAGAATATTCAAGAATGTAACATATAGAACTCATCACCTTCAACTATCAACTTACTTCAATCAATAGGGCACATGGAAGAATAATTCCATGTTTTGGGTTAGCCTTACATACCTGGAATGAAGAATAACTTAAGCTTCTTCAAGGAATTGACCCCAAATCTTGAAATCCTCAAACTTTCTCTTCTTTCTCTCTCAAGAATTCACACTTAGAAGCTAGGAAAAATGGGTTTTTAAACCCTTAATCTAAAGAAAACGACCCTTATACACGTTTTTGGGACTTATGAGGGGTTGGAGAATGACCAAAATGTCCTTCCTGTAATAAAAGAATAAAATTTCACCCGTAACACCATGTCCGCGTCGCGCCTGGGGCGCGGACATGTGTATTTTCGCAAAATTCTCAGAATACGTCCTTTCCAGAAAATTGAAAAAAAATACCAATTGTAAGTTCATGCCCTAGGCGCGTCGCGTCCTGGGTGCGCAATTATACTAGTTGGGATTTAATTATAAAAAATTATCATTTGACTTGGTCGCTCTAAAATTCGACCGAGACCATTTTCTCATTCAATTTTTCGTGCTGATCGTAAATCCGGTCTCGAATTTTCCATTAGATCTTGAGAAGACGTCTTACGTGCACTATCTTTTTGTAGGGGTATTTCGATAATTTTATAGGGTGTCACATGGTCAAAAAATCCCATACAGAAAAAAAGTAGCAAAAATCTAAAAATTAATACATGAAAACGTTCCCCAAGTAACAAGGAGTTTAACGGTGAAAACCATTCAAACACAGAGTTAAAATAAGGGAGAAATCATCAATAATAGTTTAGAAATCAAAGTCCTAAAAATTTTCAAATTCCACCATTAATAATCCAAAATTTTAAGTTAAAAACACAAATTAATTAATGAAATAAGTTAGAAAATAGTTACTCAATTGGTTTTTCTTGAACATCCTTGAAATCCCTCTCTAAAACGAAGTCTGGAGTATTAAAAATGGTCAAAACCTATCTTTTAAAAAGAAAACTATTCAGGGAATATTTTACACTTCGCGAACGTGGATAATTATCCGCGAATACAGATGGCCTTCCGCGAACGTGGAGAGTACACACAGTGTACTCCTCTAACCCGGAGACCTCCTTTGCGAACATGGAGGTTAAGAACCTCTACACTCCACGAATGCGGACCCACATCTGCGAACGCGGAGAACAAATTTTAGTGCACCAAATTCAACAATAACCAACACAGCAAAATTATGAAATAGACCCTCGAGATTCGTCCAAAACCCTGTGAACACCAACCAAATTTGTAACCCTATCAAAAATAACGTTCCGAACTCGATGGAACCATCAGAATTCGATTCTGAGGTCCTCGATCCGGAACCCGAGAAAGGTCATATAAACTAGCTTAGGACTTAAATACTCAAAATATTCAAGAAAGCTCTAAAAATTACAACGAAATCATTTCTAGAGTAAGTTTCATTATCCAAAACCATCGGAACTGACGAAATTTTGATCTGAGCCTTCGAACTCCGAATGTTGACCAAAGTCAAACTTATGATCCAAAATGAACTAAAAATACAACTTTGGGTCTAAAATCTCCGTTTTAACTCCAAATTCAGTTCTGCAAGTTCTATTAGATTAGATTCGGCATTCTAGAATTGATGGGATCAATGAAATTGAATTCCGACACCTGAAACTCGAAATGACCATAAAACTCAAATTTTCCAACACCAGATTCGATATTTCGGAGCTAATAGAATCAACTGAATCAAATTCAGACGCACGAATATCAAAATAACCTCAAAACTCAAAATTTTCAACTTTAAGCCTTTTAAAACTCTTTTTTTGGGGCAAAACTCCAACTTTTTATAATGGTTTTGAAAATTCAACTTTTAGACTTGACAAAAAATGACTCAAGACAACTTTTGAGAAGGACAAAATGATAATTTGGTTGAAAATACCAAAAATAACCTTTGAGGTCACTATAGTAATCTTCTATATTTGTCTTTTGTGGTATTTTACATTTATTTTAAAAAATGTCAACTGAACAGCATATAGAATTTTATTACTTTATATGGTGAAATTATTTACGACAATATAGTTGTTCATCACATGACAATGTTAAGTTTTCAGTTACGCTAGACTATGAAATATTTTTTCGTGAAATTTATAAAAGACTTAAGAGTTAAAAGACTCTAAAATTTCTCTACTTTGAAGTCTTTCTAAACATTCAATGTAGGTAATATAAAAAATAATTAATACAAGTAGAGGTATGTTTTATACTTCATGCATTTCAATTTATTTGTTTACTTTTCTTGTTAGTCTATTTTTTTTTTTAAAAAATAAATCATGTTTTTTCATTTTTTACAATTTTTTAATTTTTATTTTTATATGACATATTTAAAACGACAAGATTAAAATGCATGATATTTCTACATTCCTTTATTTAAAAACATAAGATTGAAAACTCTTTTTAACTTTTTTTAAAACTCTCCACCAAGTCAAAATCAAAAAATAATTAAAACGATAAAAATAATATGTTTTATAATAAATTTCTAAAATGTTATTTATTTAAATAGTAGATAAATTTTAAATTGTTTCTTTAGTGACAAGTAAAAGGCATTTATTTATATAGATAATAGAAAATACGACAAAAGTAAAACTTAAATATACACGAGCATGCACTTACCTACCTAAAAAATACATATCTATATTTAATTACATATAATATTAAAATAACTATCATAATAAAGATTATATAATAAAGTTGTCAAACTTAAATTTTAACTACAAATCAAATTTCAAGAATTAAAGAATAAAATATGATATGTGATATTAAAAAAGATATTACACAAATGAAAATATCAAGAATAAGATACACATTGCATATGATAAAGAGAGAGAATGTATTGTTCAAAATTGTGGGACAAATTTGATTTTTTAAAGGAAGAATGTAAATAATTTTTACCAATTTTAATAATAATTATTTTTTAAAATAAAAAGATGGAATTATAGAGCGTGAGAGTGAGACACCTCATTATGGCATTTCCGTTCAAAAATGAAATTATAACAGAAGGACGTTGTTTTTGTTAGTGCACCGAAAATAAAATAAATAACAGAAGGGTGATGGTTGGGGCTAATCTGTAGGACTATAAAACAAAAGAATCCGACATTTACATAAAAGCGAAATGACTATATTACTCTCCAGCTATATCGGCCGACTCGGGGGAGAAATTAGAATGTACAACTCATCATAGCAGTGACAGTGACATCTACAAAACGTGAACTATTTAGCGAACACGATTTATTCCCTGCTTCAGTTTTTTTTTTTGAAGTATAAAATTTCAGTAGCATGAGAACCACTTTTTTATTTTGATGAAGGTAATTACATTGTCGTTATTGCTTTTCAAGTCCAAACTTGGACATTTGCCAACAGGTTGACACCATCCGTGAAGTTAATTCTAATGAATCTATATATTTTATTTTATTTCTCAAAACCAAGTGTAGTAAGTATTAAAATATACTTTCTAACTGAATTTAGGTATTTGATAGTAAGTATTGGTTAGGTGGTTACTTAGTCAGGGAGTCTAATAGGTTTGAGTAGTAGTATTTTTTTTCTAGCATGTATTGTAATTATTTTGTTGTTTATGTGTTAATTGTCTTATATTTTCGTATTGTTATGTGTTTTCTTTTACTTTTGATCGTATCTAGTCCTTTCTGCGTATGAGTTTTGAGATGAGGGTTCCCAGGAAACAACCTCTCTACTTATGTAGTGGTGAGGTCTGCATACATTCTACTCTCTCCAGACCCCACTTGTGGGATTTAACTGGGTATGTTATTGTTGTTGTTGATAATTAAAACATTACAATTACGAAAGTCCTAGGTATGTTGAGTGAAGGCCATTTATATATGTCATTTTAGTTTTATTATTTTCATTTTGTTTGGTCAAACTTTTTAAAAATACATTTTCCAAAAAAAAAAAATTGGAGAATTTTGCCCATGTCCCTTCGTTAATTCTTATTCACTCCCTCGTGCAATTATATCGGGTGAGCAACAATCACTTTATTATAATACTTACTTATATGGCCAACAGGTCGTGCTTTGCAGATTTTTTTAAAAAAATTTTTGACAAACAACTTATGTTACTCCTAAGAAACATTTATTTTCTTCCAAAAGTTTATTCACATACCTCATATTTTAAAATACACACTTTGGGCTTCACAAAAATTTGATAAACAAGCAGTACTAATATTTTTATGTAAAGTTACTTTCTTTTAATCCAGTCATATCATATCATATTAATTGTCATATTTTTCTTTTGCACATCTATTAAGAAATCATAAATGAAAAATAATTTTATTATTGTACCTTTATCTCTCTAGTTAAGAACGAGACTAATAACATATATGGTCAAATTTTTAAATTAAGCTTAGTTTAAAATTATTTTTCAAAAAAATCCTTTTGGTGGAAAGCGATTTGTGTTTGGCCAATAAATTTAAAAAGTACTTTTGAGGAACAATTTAGAGGGTGTTTGGATTAGCTTAAAAGCTGATCAAACCTGCTTTTAAGCTCTTTTTAGCCTTTGAAAATGATTGACAAATCTTAAACTAGCTTGAAATAAGTTAAAAATAACTTAAAATAAATCAAAAGTTAGAAGTTGGTCTCCCCCAACTTTTTTCTTTTTAGTTTAAAAGTTGTTTATGTTTGACCAACAAATGTACTTTTTTATTCATAATGTTTGCTTATATTTTCTATATTATTTTGCTTCTACTTTTTATTTTATTTTTTTCTTTCATTTTTTTTTTAAAATTTGGCTTCTTTTTTTTTTTCCCATGCTCTTTCTTTCTTCCTCTTTTATCCTTGTTCCTATTTTTTCTTTTCTTCCATTTTTTCTTCTTTTTCTTGCTTAATTCTAATTTAGAAACGAAAATTTAGAGTAATAATTAACATTTTATAATATGTAACAGTTTAAGGGTATTTCAGACATTTTGATTAAAAAAAGTGTTTAACAATACTTCGATACAAAACACATTAACAATTTTTTTTCAGCTTAAGCACTTCTATCCAAACACGTAACTGCTTATTTATAAAATAAGTTTCAGCACTTTAAAAAGTGCTTTTGAAGAACTTTTTCAAAGCTATTTTTTCAGCTAATCCAAACGGGTTCTTAGTGTTTTACAAAGCTTTTTCAAATTGTTTCTAAATGTATTTTTCTCAAAGATGCTTTAACAAAAATATTACATTTTTTAGCTTATGAATAACAATTTCTGCTACTCAAATTTCTCTCAAAAGTTTAGTTAAACACCTTACATTTTTAAAATATGCATTTTCAGCCCTCCAAAAGCCTGGCAAACAGGTTATGAGTTAATCTTATTTCAAAAGCATTAAATCCTAAGATACAATAAGACAAAATGACATGTACGATTAAGTCAAGATTCGTGTTAGATAATGGAAAAAAACTTATATCATTTTGTTGTCCAGATAGGATTGTACCAATGATTATGTCACGTCCCGGGAGGGTACCCTAGACGTGGCTGGACTTTATAGACTTCCTAGGACACATGAACTCATGCTCTGATACCAAGTTTGTCATGCCTGGGGATGGTACCCTAGAAGTAACCGACACCTAGAGTCTATTGCTAGTCCCCAAGCAAACCACTTGGCCTCATCACATCCATTCAATCAATAAACTCTATAAAATCAGCGGAAGACTGAGATAAAGATAAGCAAAGCTAATAACTCAAAAGTATATCAAATAAATAAAAAGGCTAGTAGAAGGAAACTAGTTCAATAAGTCTCAACATCAATACTCCAACGTTAGTTTATGACGCCTCTATCACTATCAAGTGGTGTCAATGATAGACCCATAGCTACCTCAAAATAAAATAAAACTATCTAAAGTCTAACTCTAATATGCAAGATGAAGATAAATGCGATGATCTTCCGAAGTAAAGGAGGCTCACAAACTCAGCTGAAATGCTTGGATCCTCAACGAGCACCTGTTAACGATCTTTAGTACCTGCCTCTGCATCATAAAATGATGCAGTCCAATGGGGATAATAGTACGTGAAATGTACTGGTATGTAAAATAGCTTAATGAAATAGAAAACAGATAGAATAATAAGGAAATAACATCAACTCAGAATAATAACCAAATCAGAATGTCAAATGTGTATATAAAGCAAGAATAAAGAGTAGACAAGTGACCCATCAACTAATCAAATCTCATCAATCAACTCGGACTCAACTCAACTCAACGGGACTCAACTCAGAGTACTTAAGGTGGGAACTTTCTGGGAAATTCTCTTATCCGACAACAATTACTTATGAGCCAGTGATTGTACAATAATTCCGTTGATATTTTCACAGCCATTCTGTACTTTCCAGGTAAAGAATGAATCGAATCCACTAGGGATCCAGCCAACAACTAGTCCTCTATTGTTTCAGGGACTTCCAACCAAGAGGGAACCTCAATGTAATGTAATTATTCTAATCCTTACCTATGAAACACCCCACACTTCCCTAGAAATTCCCTATAATTGTAATTCTCTTATATCTCAAATTGGAGATATTTAAACACCCCTCTACGTAGCTCGAAAAGACCCTATGATGCATTTTTTTAAATATCTCAAAATTTGTGCAGAATTTCACAAATCCGACTTCATATTCTTATTCAGAGGAAAAATTATGTGGAAAAATGAGTACCTACAAGGTATACTTTATCCGTACCAAGAAAGTAATTTTTTGGTGAAACTTCAAAAAAACAATAGCTATCCGCAATGAGGACCTGGCGCGGACTAGTTCAAAAATTTCTGAAAAATCCTTTTACTTTACTCCAGGGCAATTACCTATATATGTGAAAATTCCTCATTCTTTAGCTCTTTTTAGCCCTAAAATCTCACCAAAAACTCTCAAATACCTCTCTAATCTTCATCAAATTCTCCATCCATTCTCAATATTTTCAAGAAGTTTAGTTGGAGTTCAAGGAAACCAAGTCAAGCCTTAAGTCCTCCTCAATTTCTTCTTCAAGAAACTCCAAAATTAAGGTATGTGGGTTTCAACCATTGGGTCCTTCCACCTATGGTGCCCAATCCTCTTCTTACATAAAAATTGCATGTTTCTAAGTTGATTTACTTATGGGTCTTACTTATTATGAATTTGACTATGAGTTATGTTGGGATTTCATGAAATGTTGATTGAAAATGCATGTTTACTTATTTTAAGCTTATACTATGAGATGATTTATCTATTATGATTATGCATGTTTTGAGCTATGAATCTATTATCTATCTTAAGATTCAATGAAGGGTTTTGAAGTATATTGCGTGAGGGTATTACCAAGTGTTGGTGGATTGACTTATTTCAAGTTTTCTTACATGATTTTACTCTTGAATTGTATAATTTTGTTCTAGCATTGTACACCCGCCAAGTGTTTGATAAAATATTTTTTTAAGCATTCTTAAAGTTTTGATAATCTATTGGTTGATTTATGAGTCAAGAGACTTTATGATGATTTTGGGCTTTCTAGAGATGTGTTTAGTTCATGAAAATGTTGATGATGTTGTAAAGCCGGATTAAGTCCTTTTCTCAAAGATTTTACCTCTTGTGAGCCTTTGATGTTGATATTAATGCAAGGGTAATATTGATGATGACCCATTCTTATGTTTGATAATTAGGCTCACCATTTGAGGTCAATGATGTTAAGAGCTACTCGTGTCATGTCTTCCATGTTTCTTACAAATTATTAAAGCTATGATTATTTTAAGAATTTCATGGGATTAGACTTAGCACCGAGTGGACTAGAGGTGAGTCCCCAAGTTCCAAAACTACATGTAAGTTATTAAATCTATGATTATTTTTAAGTATTCTGTGGGATTAGGCTTAGCACCAAGTGGACTAGAGGTGAGTCTCATGTCCCAAAACTATATGCCACCATAGGTGAAGGGATTAGAGGCGAGTCCCCAAATCTCTAAGAGGCGAGTACCCTAAATATGAAGGCTTGAGGCAAGTACCCGAGTCTAGGAACTAGAGACGAGTACCCGGTTTACATTAGACTTAGTGGATCCACTTAAGCATTAGGAGGTTTACCTTGGAAAGTAACTTCCCTCTTTCTTCTAGTGTAGGGTAGAAATCGGGATACCAAGTAGTAGCTCGCTTGGTCTTATTTTATGTCGGTTGAGATTTCTTTCCATACTTATATATTATGTCCTATGTAAGATAAATGATTTACAAAGCATGATTTACTTAAACATTGATCATATATGTCATATTGTTATTATGCTATTTTTTGCTTATCATTATGCATTTTGACTATGTTGCCTATCTCTTATTGCATTATATCCTACATACTTAGTACATTCAAATATACTAACGCATACTATATGCCTACATGATGTTACCATGTAGGAACCGGAGCTCCATTTGTCTATCCTCCTCCACATCGCTAGTTTGACATTTTGAAGATAAGCTTGGTGAGTCCTCAAGTTTGAGGACAATATCTACTTTCTCTTGCTATTTCAAAAATTTCTTTATGTTGATGTTTGACATTATGAGGGTGAGCCCAGAAAGTTTTTTGACCCCTGCTCCATTCTAAGTTTAGAGGTTTTGTTGGAATATTATGATGTACCTATGCCATGAGCTTGACTCCTTATGATTTATGATATCAAAGAATTCCCTTAGCCCCATTTATTTATTTTTAACTCAACTTGTTGTTGTTTATTTGCTTTTGCGACCACGGGTGTGTGTATGATATGCTAAGAGGCTTGTTTGGGGTCCCTCTAGGTTCCCCATTTATCGTGTCATGTCTAGGCCCTAGTTTCGAGTCATGACAACCTACGCTTGGTAACGTAGTTAATAAGTGTGAGTTAGATTTACTCTTACTCATTTCGGTGCTCAATACTCCTCCCAAGACTCAATGCTCATAAGACTCTTCCATTTCAATCAAATCATAGAGACTTTCATCATCTCATCAACTCAACTCAAATCCTTTAGGCCTAACATCTCAATCATCTCATCAACTCAATTCTCAATCAACTCAAATCCCTAGGTTCATTCATGCAGGCTTTCATATGATAACATATATAGTTATACAATAACTCGTGAAAAGTGTTTAATTCAAGAAAACAAGTTTATGATGATCATTAACATATGAAAATACATGTAATAGATATAGTTTTCAAGAAAAATATTCAAGACAGTACTTCAAGAAACATGTACGAGGACTCATGGACTCTCAACTCCTCTATTACTATCAATCGGGCACATGGGAGGACAATCTCATGCTTTAGTTTAGCCTTACATACCTGGGGTGAAGTTTTCGACAATCAATCCTCAAGAACTCTCCTCAAACTCCTCAATTTTACGCTCCTCTTCTCTTCTCTTTAGCCCTAGTCTTTTTCAAGAACTTAGAAAGGACTTAGAATGGGGTTTAAAACTCTTTTTCCGCTCAAAATGATCCATTTAGATCGTATTTTGAGTTTAGGAGGAGTTGGGAAAGGTATAGAATGCCCTTTACGAAATTAAGAAAAAAAATTCCATCTCGGGACATGGGGTCCGCGGTGCAGAGCTTGTGTAATTTTGGTATTTTTCGTCAAAAATTCTCCAAACAAGCTTTCCACTCCCGTAAAAAAATTTTGGGACAAAATTATGAGTTGGTCCGCGGCAAGTGCGCGTCGCACACTTGTCGCTCATCCTCACTGGTTTTCGTTTTCGCATCAAAAAATTATCTTTTGATCCGGCTGCTCTAAAAATCAACTGAGACCACTTTTCCACTCAATATTTCATGTTAATCACATATTTAGCCTCAAATTTGCCATCGGAGCGTGGAAAGAGGTGTTATGCACACATCTCTCCTCTAGAAATATTTTGATAATTTTACCAGATGTTACAGATTAACTCATAGCCTATTTCTTTTTTGCCTCAGTGATAGATGTACTAATACGACAAATCCAAGGAGAGGTGTTATGATATATATTATTTGCAAATGACATAGTATTGATTAAATGTAATGACCTATTCTGTCGTTACAAAAAAGTACCTACTTTTCGTTTCTTTCATTTTTTCAAAGGAACACAAGGACATACAGACACAAACGACCAAAAAAAAAATTCAGTAAAAGCTGGCAACGAAAAATTCTCCCAACGTTTGAATATTTGAATTTTTGAATTCAAAACCGAATTTTTCCCAATTTTCTCTATAAATACCCCTTTTCATCACTTGTTTAGGGGAGCGGCTTTGACCTTCAAATTTTTTGTCAAGACTTCAAAAAATAAAGTTACATTTTGGTGTTGAAATCCTGCTCAAAGCTCGTCGTCTCAGCTTCCCTGCTCCATAACAGGTAGTTTTCTCGTTTCTTTGATATTTTAATTCATAAATACGTGAAAATCTAAGAAAAGAAATTAAAAAAAATCTTGCGTTATTTTGAAGATTTTGCTGTCAAACATGCTTATCCTATAAGCATAGCCTCATGTCTTAAATTTTCTTGTTTGTTCACTGTTTCGGTTGAGCTATAACGTTGATTGCAACTTTGTTTAATGTTTATTAATCTAGACTTTATTCTTATTCATATTTTAGCCTGTTGATTCATTAATAATGTAAGTATTTTGTCTTGAAGTCTAGCTATTTCTTGTTGCAAATTATGACATCTTTGGTTAAAAATAAATTAAAGTATTTTTCGTTCATTAGTTTCATTCTTAGTTTCAAAGATTTTGAGTTTTCATGTATTAATTTAGTATCAAGATTAATGGATTTTAGGTGTTGAACTTTAGCTTCAAGTTAATGAATTTTCATATGTTGATTTTAGTTTCAAAATATGGAACATATGATGGTTCTTAGTCTCAACTTAATGGATTTTTTTTTAGTTTCAAGTTTAAGAAATTCTGTATATCGATTTTAGTTTTCAAAAGATATGAATGAATATCTTGACTTTGGTTGTAAGTCATTAAATCGTGGATTTAAATATTTTTTGAATCTCTAATCTTTTTCTTTTTCTTTGTCTTTGTGTATTTGTCCGAGTCTTTTGAGGCTCCTACCTTGCATTTCTCGGGGCCATGAAGGCCCAAACAGTTTGGGGGGTTAGCATACAGGTTAAGGAAGCTGCATTACAAGATTTTCAGCCCCCAAAATATCATTGTATACACTAATATACAACATGTATACAGTGATGTGGTCTAGAAAAAAATAAAAAAATCGATTCTGTAGCAAGAATCATTCAAGGTGTTTGAAATGTTTGATATACAGGTTAATATACAATGGAAAGAGGGTATACACACTGATATATAATATATATACTCTAGTGATATACAAATTTAAATGGGCAAATAAGAGCCCAAAGAACAGAAGTTGTAGGCCCATGTGACTGACCCAGGTGTATAGCAACCAGACTTGAGTCCAACTTTCATTTTCTCTTCTTATTGCTTATTTGTGATATATTTGTACTAATATAATTTGCTTAGTTTAGTTTAATTAATTCCTCAAAGATAAGTTGTTCCGTGTTAATCGTCTTTTTTTTAATTATTATTATTCTAAGTCATATTTCAAAAATAATTTAAATTCTTTCACTAAGTGAATTTTTATCAAAATTTCTTAAAGTCTTTAAATATTTTATTTCAAAGTTAGTCAAATAATTTTTAAATCATCGGATAACCATGTGTTAGCGGCTATTTTAAGTGCTAATATCTTCTTAAAATAGTAATAAGAACCATTACGCATTTCTTTGAAATTTTAAGATTTTTTTCTGTTAGAGTTTTAAAGTTATTTTAAGTTTTCTTAATTTCTTAAAAAAATTAAGTGACGACTCTGTATTTTTTTTCTGTAAAAATTGATTTTCTTAAATAAATTAAGTTTTAAACCAATTTTTGATTTCTTAAAAAAAAGGCCATTTTTCATGATTAACACTTGAACTCCAAATATGGTCCACCAAAATATTCTCCAACTTCCAAATAGCGAAGTAAATTTTATAGACTAATTAACTAATTGATAATAGAATTATAGAAATTTACTAATTAAAATTTGAGAAAGTAAATAATAAATATTTATATAATTATAATAATAGAGAGTAGAACTAGAGATAAAGAATATAATCGAGAATTGAGTTTGAGAATTGAGATTTGAGAATTGAGAGAATTTGATGAAAAAATATTTGGAATAGGTGGTATATATAGGATTTAAAAAATTATAAGAAATTAATTTTAAAAATTTTTAAAAAAATAAAGAGTCGTTCAACGGCTCAAATGGCAGGAGCCAACGGATTTTTTACCGTTGGGGTGGGCCCCACTACCCCAACGGTCCAATCAGATTTTTAATTTTTTTTTTACTTTTCAACCGGTAAACTGGATCGGTACAGGGATCGATTCCGATATACCGGGACTGGATTTTATCGGGATAAAATACCCCTCCCATCTCGGTTCCCCCTCCAGTACCCCTATCCCCAGAAATCTACCGGTAGGCTACCGGACCGACACTGGACTGGGACAGAACCGGACTGGTACCGACACCTATCAGTTCCGCTGCCACCCCTTCACTTGTCTACTCTTTATTCTTGCTTTAGGTAAAATTTGACATGTTGATTGCTGATTATTCTGAGTAGATATTGTTCCATATTATTCTACCTGTTTCTGTTTCATTCAACTATTTTACATATCGTACATTCCACATACTGATGCCACTCGGCGCTGCATCATTTTATGTTGCAGATACAGGGATTAGAGATCATCAACAGGCTCATCATTGAGGATCTAAGAAGTTCAGTTGATTAGTGAGCCTCCCTTACTCTGAAGGATTCATTACTTTTATTTCATCTTGCTTATAGAGTTAGACTTGATAGATTTATTTTTGATTTCAGGTAGTCATTGGTCTGTCATTAGCACCACTTGATAGTAATAGAGGCTTCATAGACTAGAGTCGAATGTTGATTGTTGAGAGTTGTTGAACTAGCTCATTCTACTAGCCTTTCATTTATTATATTATTTGAGACTAGATAGATGTGCCCATTTACTTCCTTATGTCCTCCGCTGATTAGTAGAGTTTATTGATTGAATGATTGTGATGAGGTCAAATGGTTCACTTGGGAAGTAGCGATAGTCTCTAGGTGCCGATCACGTCTTAGGTACACTCCCGAGGTATGACAGTTGATGATTTTTCTAGATACACTAAGGTATATCTTCTTAAGTTTAAAGATGAGGCCGAAAGTATATTCGTGAAATTCAAAGCAGAAGTGGAAAATCAATTAAGTAAGAAGCTTACTGAAAGAAAGATATAACTTTTCATAAATGGCAACCGAAATTCCAACACAATTTTTTGTGGTTAAACTTGTTGAATCTTTCTCAAGGAATCAGATAGACACACTAATTTTATTGCTTTTTCAATATTCATACTACCATTTTGCTCTAATTACATGTAACGACCCAACCCCGTGGGCCGTGACTAGTGTCCGAATTGGGCACCTAAACATAATCACAAAGCCGAGTAGCAACGAATGACTTATATTTTAGAAAATATTTGGCAGAGTTTTCTTTGTTTTACGGACTATTCCAAAATAACCCTGCACATCAGAAGATACCAACGGAGACAAGTTAAAGTCAACAGAACAACATATGTACATATACAGGCCGACAAGGCCGCCATGGCAGTAAAGCCGCCCAACATACACATCATGCAAATCTCATCAAACAGACTGGGGA
>DF360653.1:20842-31366 GCA_000787875.1 Solanum virginianum
TGTTATATTGGCATTGGAATTGATTCTTGATGTTGTTGGGTTGTTGTTGTTGTTGTTGATTTGAGCCGAGTTGGATTCTCGGGGTAGCATATTTTTAATGGGAAATGCTGCCAAAATTTTTATAGAATTAAGGATAAATTTAGAATTTAATGCCAAGAAGTCTTTAGTTAATTATTTAACATTGTTATGAATTGTTGTAGACCTTGGATACCCCGGAGCATAAGTTGTATTAGGTTACATTTGGAGGGAATTGGAGGGCGTTTGAGGTATGTAAAGCAACCTTTTTTTTTGGCATGTCCTAGTTCAAATTAGGTTTTGATATAATCCTCGAGGGAACTCTATTCCCGCAATCCGAGCTTGTGTATGGTCCATAATTGTTCTTTGGCACTATGAGGTTAATTTGTCACAATATTGATTCTTACGTTAATCTGTCACAACATGGGCTTCTATGTCTTTGAAATTATAAGTTGCAAGATTATGTGAAATTGAATAATTTTGGAAGAAATTATTATATTTTGATTTTAAGCTTTAAACGTCCGTAATTTTTGGTAAAAGCTCGAATTACCTCAGAAATTATTTTGAAGTATCTCGTAGGAGTTTGTATGATTTAGAATGAGTGTGTTCTCCGCAAGTTGGGCAACGGCGATACATAGCGTCTGGCTCATCGGCGCGGGAGTACAGGGACAGCGATACGTAGCGCCTGGCTCACTTACGCATTATGCTGTGTTTGGGTGAGTGCAGGGACGGTGATACGTAGCGCCTGACTCGCTCATGTGGGTACAGGGACGGCGATACGTAGCGCCTGGCTCAGTTGTGTGGTATGCTATGTTTGGGGTGAGTACAGGGATGGCGATACGTAGCGTCTGGCTCACTTATGCTATTTCTAAATGTGGTACGTGATGTGTGAGTTCAGGGACAGCAACACGTAACTCCTGACTCACTTATCCTACGTTTGATATGTGATATGTGATGGGGATTCGAAGAGTTGCAACTTTTGATGTAGTGACACGTATCGCCTTACTTATCCTATGTTTGATATGTGATATGTGACGAGGATTCGGAGAGTTGCAACTTTTGATGTTGTGCAGTGCTATGGCACTGTAGATTCGTATGTATGATTTGTAGACTAGGATAAGTGATTTGTATTTTGGAAAGTAAGCATTTTGGTACTTTAGATATGCATCAGCTTATTATGATTTTGCTTCAGGTAATACTCTGATTTATATGTTGGTATATTCTGCTTTACATACTCGATACATAATCTTATGATTATGTCAGTCTGTTTAGAGGTCTATGGACGTGTATATATGTGGGTTGTGCCTAATTCGTATGATTAGACATGGATGATGTGTATGTTGAGCAGTTTTACCCGCCAGAGTGGCCTTGTCGGCCCATATTTATATATATGACGTTCTGTTGGGATTTTTCTTATTCCAAGGTTAATTTGGGATAGTGCATAAAACAAAGGAAACTCTGCCAAAATTTCTGTAAAATTAAGACATCTGTTTGTAATCTGGCTTGGTGTTTGCGTTTGGGTGCCCAATTCGGGTACTAGTCACGGCCACGGGGCTGGCTCGTGACATTTTTGTACCTACTCTTTCCATGAATAGTTTATGATAAATTTTATAGGTTTATTTATTCTACACGATCTTAAACATGAGTTTATATTTTTCTAATATATAAATTTTCGCATATTTCAGGTTTATCTATTTATTATATTGGTTATTTATTTATTTATTTTATTTTTCTTGAATAAAAATAATACTAAAGTAATATTAAAACTTTTCACGGATATTATGATCAATACATATGACATACCTTGTATTTTGTTCCAACTCAAATTAATCATTATTGTTTGTCAATAATTTTGAGAATAATAATTGAATAATTTATCACAAATTTATTTCCTAAGTTAAGTTTGAGGACTATCTTCGGATAGGCTCCGTGGAATGCCTAACACCTTCCTCTCGAGTAACCAAAACTCTTACCTAGAATTTTAATGGTTTCGCAAATCAAAATAGAGTCTAAATTTATATTTTTCTTAAATTGATTTCCTAATATTTTCCTTAAAATTTGGTGGCGACTCTAAATAATTTTTCAAAACCCAAGAGCACAGCCACAGGATGTTGCGAGCTATTTCGATCGATTCGAAAATAGGGCGCGACAGTGAGAAATACACGATGCCGTACATAAATTAAAGTATTAATATTATTGGATGAGCAATACATCACTTTACATAAAAGACTATTTTATTATGCAGGGAACATTGGTAATCATAATGGAGACCACCTTACACACTTGTAGACATCATCATGTACCTTTAGGAGAAAATACCATTTGATCTTGTGAAACAATAAATCATAGGATCTCTAAATCACCTTTGGACATAACATAAAGGAACCATTTAATTTACTATAAGAGGACCTCTTAGGGACATGAGGAGAACTTGAACATATGTGATAAAAGCATTTGAGTTCTTAAAACGATGAGTTATATGAATTTGAAACACCATCAATAGTAGTAATCATATTTGGACATAATAATAAGGAACCATCATAATCATCATAAGATGATATCTTGGGGACATGAGGAGAACTTGAACATATGTGATAAAATCATTTGAGTTCTTAAAACGATGAGTTATATGAATTCAAAACACCATCAATAGTAGTAAGCATATTTGGACGTTATAATAAGGAACCATCATAATCATCATAAGAGAATATCTTGGGGACACGAGGAGGACATGAGCATATATAAGAAAACCAGAGGTCAAGAGTGACATATACCATAAAGCTTTAGGGAGTTCGTAAAAGATAGTGAGAGAGATCATAACCAACATAAACCATGTAAGCTAATCCATGGAGTGTCAATGTTTCCCCTACACCGGAAGAAAGGGGGAAGTCACTTGCTAAGGTGAATCTCTAAGTGCCTAAGTGGATCCACTAAGCCTCATGTGAACCGGGTACTTGCCTCTAGTTCTTGGACTCGGGTACTCACCTCAAGCTCGGACTCGGGTACTCGCCTCTAGCCCTCATATTTAGGGTACTAGACTCTTAGGGATTGGATAATCACCTCTAACCCCTTTACCTATGGTGGCACATAGTTTTAGAACTTGGATAATCACCTCTAGTCCACTCGGTGCTAGGTAGTCTCTCACAAGAGTAGAAAAATCGTAATTCATAGTATCATATCATAAAATCATTCCAAGTCATGTAGGAGGGCTACTTTCCAATCCCCAGCCTATTGACATCATAAATTCAAAGTCATAAGATAGCTTCTTAACCATTCCTTAGATGGGAGATCCTCCACCATAATACATTCATTCATTAAATAGATGGGAGATCCTCTACCATCAATACTTATTCATAAGAAACTTTCATAAGTCAATAATAAACATAGAATGTATCATAAGCCTTCATTTCTCATTATTTAGACATCATATCTCAAGACATATAGTGAATATCATCAATTTAAATCATTCTTAAACAACGCATCACAATCGTACATATCATATTTCAAAACATGGACATGGAGACATGAAATTCATCTCATACAATCCTCAACTTCATAGTATCTCATGATATTACAACATTTATAGCTTTGAATGTCATAAACTAGCTCATCAAACCATCATATCATAATATCAAATAAAGGGTTTTATATCATTCAAAACATTTATAACATTCTCATGAACTCATAGCATGCTTAATTTCCCTTTAACATTAACAACATTCATAAATCATAAGTCCTACCATAAAGTCTTCATTATATAAGAGATTTACCACATAACTTAGTCAAAACATGGTGGGTGTATGTATTTAATCTTA
Source organism: Solanum virginianum (assembly GCA_000787875.1). Classification (NCBI taxonomy): domain Eukaryota; kingdom Viridiplantae; phylum Streptophyta; class Magnoliopsida; order Solanales; family Solanaceae; genus Solanum; species Solanum virginianum. The sequence continues at coordinate 24,673 of DF360653.1, forward strand.
AAATAATAGAATTCAAGAGTAAGGAACAAGAGAGGGGTAACTTAAAGTCATTTCAAACAACTCACCCACATACTTGCAAAACTCAAATTTGGGTGTCATGAAAACCATTTCAAAATTCATAATATTTTTAAGTCTTTCAAGAGGTCATAACTTAAAAAGCTTTAATGTAATAAGCATATCATAATCTTAATCATTAGCAGGAGCTCATGCATCAATAAATCAAGATTTAATAAATTTTCAATATTTTTCATGTAATGGAGTGATTATAGAAAATACCCAAGAAAAATTAGTAATTAGAATCAAGAAATTTGATACAAATAGTTTTGGTGCTCCATGGGTGAAAGAACCCATGGATGAAAGACCCACATACCTTAATCTTGGAGTTTTCTTGAAGAAGTACTTAACAAAAACTTAGGGTTGAATTGAGTGCTTGAAATCCAAAAGAAGTTCTTCAGATTGTTGAATTTTAATGGGATAGTTGATGATGTTTTGGATAGAATTTTAAGAGCTTTTGGTGTGAAAATGGCTAACGAATGAAGGTTTTCCATCTATATAGGTAATTGGGTTATTATCTAATTGTCCCCAAGTGAAAAGAAAGGTTTTTCAAAATTCTGAATTAGGCCGCGACAGGTCTGTATCACAGCCTGGTCGCACACAGCTACTGGTTTGTGAGTATTCACCAAAAAAAATATTTTTTGGCAAGGAAAAAATATATCTTGTAGGTAATCATTTTCCCACTAAATTTTGTCCTCTGAACAAGAATATAAAGTCAAATTTGTGAAATTCTGCATGGATTTTGAGATATTCAAAAAAATGCATCATAGAGTCTTTCGAGCTACGTTGAGGAGTGTTACAGTTTGTATGCGACTGAATCAATTTGTTTCAGCATGCAATAGGGACCAAAGTAATTTTCGCGGAGTTTGTGGTGGTGCTACAAACAAAGAGAAAGTTGTCTATAAGGCTTGAGCTTCACAAACACCTAATCACCAATTTCCAACTGCAAATTTGTTCAACGAGCACCAACATACGATTTTCATATGAATCTGAGCCTTGGACAAGTTTTTATTAACTATCACCAAAACATCATCTCTTTTCAGCATGTACTTCTCGACTAAGTCATCTGCAGCACTACCCAACACGTACCAAGAAACAATACGAGGCTCACGCCCATACAATACCTAAAATGGTGTCACTCCCGCAGATGAATGAAAGGTAGTGTTTGTACCATAATTCAGCCCATGGTAGCATTGGTACCCATTCATGAGGGCTTTTCGAAACAAAACACCGAAGATACTATTTAATGCACTTGTTCAAGGCTTCTAATTAGCCATCAGTTTGCGGGTGAGCTCGAGGTTTCAATTTCTTCACAATAGTACCTTCATTGACTTTGGCCTTACTAATGACTACTCATAGCAAGAGTGGTGCCCTACAACTGATTACTTTCCTGCCAAAGAGAGTGAAGAAATCTTGGATCGCTATCGAGTACAATAACTCGTGGAGGTTCATATAGCTTAATAACATTAGCAACAGAATGCGCTATGAAGTTGGATGCCAAGGGAATAAAATGCCCATATTTTGACAAGTGGTCTACAACAGTCATGATTGTGGCCTTCCCTTTAGAACTCAGAAGACAAGTGATGAAGTCCATAGCGATCTTCTCAAACACCACAATTGGTATAGACTCTAGTTGCAGTAGGCTTGCGGGGTTGTGATTCCTGTCCTTCATCTGTTGATAAACTTGACAAGCAGTCATAAAAACTTTCATGTCTCATCGCATATGGTGTTAAAAAAATTGGATGAGAGACGATGAAAAGTACGGGCGATTCCGGAATGCCAACCAATAAGAGAAGCATAAAATTCCTGTAATAGACGAATGCTTATAGGGGAATCAAAAGGGATAAACAGTCTGCCTTTGAAAAATAATAACCCTTCACAAAGGACATAATCAGAGTATATAGCAGGGTCATGCTCAATGCCATTCTTAATGGAAAACATTTCAGGACGAGATTGAGTGGCCACTCGAATTTCATCAATCCAGTCAAAAGTTCTAACAAATAAGGTATTAAGTCCCCTCGACATGTCGAGAAGTGCATCAGCTACCTTGTTAAGCTTTCCAGGGCGATACATAATACGAAAATCAAACCCAACCAATTTTCCTAGCCATTGTTGTTGCTCGGGTGTCTGAATAACTTGATCTATCAGATGTCTGAGTGATTGTTGGTCAGTAAAAATTGTAAAAGGCTGCCCAAGTAAATAATTTACCTCCATTTACTAACTATTTGAGTGAATGGCATACATCTCACGATGGTAGGTTGATGCCTTTTGCATTCTAGGACACAAATTTTGTCTATAAAATGCAATAGGATGTCCTCTCTGAGATAGGGCTGCCCCTATACCAAGACCAGAGGCATCAGTTTTCACATTAAATTCTTGTGTAAAGTGTGGTAATACCAACACTATAGTGCAACTCAGCTTGTCCTTCAAAGTCTCAAAAGCCAATTCCGTGGCATCTTCCCACCTAAAAGGCTCTTTTTTTTAGCAAATCAGTAAAAAGACTAGTAATTATGGCATATTGCTTAATGAAGTGCCCATAATATCCTGCAAGCCCTGAGAAACTCCACACCCTTTTAATGTTTGTTGGAACTGGCCACTGCTGGATAGCCAATATTTTAGATGGGCCAACTGCTAAACCCTTATTGGAAATGACATGACCAAGACAATTGACCTAAGGCTACCCAAATAAGCATTTAGAACATTTAGCCACCAATTTGTGCTCACGGAGAATCTGGAGAACTTGAGTTAAGTGTTGAAAATGATGTTCCCAAGTATGACTATGGACAAAATATCATCAAAGAACACCAAAATACAACAACGAAGCAATGGCCGAAAGATGGAATTCATTGTAGCTAGAAATGTAGAAGGTGCATTAGACAAGGCAAATGGCATCACAAAAAATTTGTAATACACTTCATGAGTGCGAAAATATATTTTTGCCATGTCCTGAGGAGATGAACACGTGTTTGATGGTATCCAGAGAGCAAATCCAGCTTAGAAAAGTAAGTTGCACCATGTAATTCATCAAAAAGTTCATCAATAGTTGGAACAGGGAAGCGATCCCTCACAGGTATGGCATTCAAAGCACGATAGTCTACACAAAATCGCCACGTGCCATCTTTCTTATGGACTAATAAAATCGAGGAAGAGAAAGGACTAGTTCTAGGCTGGATGATACCGTCAGCAAGCATATTAGCAACTAAATGTTCCATTATATTTTTCTGAGAATGGGGGTACCTGTAGGGCTTAACATTAATTGGCCCTGACCCAAATTGATATGGATAGCATGATCCTATTTGCTTGTCAAAGGTAACCCTTGAGGTTTGCAAAACACATCCGCATAGGGAGTCCAACTCCAGGGGAGAAGAAGGCGGACCCGGACTCTCGTTTGTCACTAATTGGAGGCAAAAGTAAGAAGACACCGCCTTAGTCTTATAAAGTCTCCTTAACATGTGTAATTGCACCAGTTGAGCCTTATTTAAAGCCTCTCCAGTCCAACTATACTTTTTTCTCTTGAGATAGAACTCAAACAGACCACCAGAGTAATCTTGTAGAATTGGGCCTAATAAACTCAACCATGATACGCCAAAACAATATATGTGCCTTGAATAGAAAGGAAATACAAGTCAAGCACAAGATCACATCCTTGGATCGACAAAGGGACTTATCGTATCACCCCTTCACAGCAAAGATGCTGACCACTGCCAACCACCACTGAAAAGGGAGGTGTTGGCTCAACAGACAAATTTAGAAATTTAGAAATCCATGCTTGTACAAAGTTATAGTACTTCCCCTATCGACCAATACCTGCACTATAGAACCTCAGACATGGCCAGTATAGTTAGGAGTAGTCTAAGAAGCACCACTAGATAAGGCGTGATAAGAAATAGTGGAATTAGCTTAAACCTCCAAACATTGTAGTTCTTCAGCTATGAAATCCTCAGGACAAAAAGAGTTTGGCAACTCAATAGAAGAATTAGAAGACTCCTCCAAAAGAAGTAACTGAGGAAGTGCCTTGCATTTGTGTCCCAGAGTGTATTTCTCATCACAATTGTAGCGTAGTCCTTTGTCACATCTAGCTGTTGGGATACAAACTCTCTCCCACATCGGTTGTGGAAAGACAAAGTGACCAACTTATAAGGTTGAACCCAATCCCATTAGTATGAGGCCTTTTGGGAGATGCTCAAAAACAAATCCATGAGGGTTTGGCCCACAGCGGACAATATCATACTAATGTAGGGTTAGGGTGTGCACACGCGCAGTCCCTACAAGATTGTTGAGTGCAAACCCCATCCCACATCGAAGAATGAGGAAAAAATGGAGCAATATATAAGTGCTCACCTAATCCCATTAGTATAAGGCCTTTTGGGAGATGCCCAAAAACAAATCTGTGAGGGCTTGGCCCAAAGCGGACAATATCATACTAATGCGGGCTTGGGATGTGGGTGCGCGTGGTCTCTACAAGTGGTATCAAAGCCCAGGTTCGGTGGGCAGATGTGATAGACCGACGTGTGCGGAGTTATCAGTGTGGCATCGGACCAAAGATCTGCAAGGGTGTCTTGTATCGAAAGTCTTCCTAAGGCCTTTTGGGAGATGCCCAAAAACAAATCTGTGAGGGCTTGGCCCAAAGCGGACAATATCATACTAATGCGAGGTTGGGGTATGGGTTTGTTTAAGAAGTGAGTTCTAAAAGCTAAAAGTGGGGAGCACTGCCCAAGAGCTTGCATCGTCATATATTCTCTATAAGGACATCCACTACCTAGGAAAACATAGCTTGGAGCTCAGAGGTCGTGAGACGTTTAAATGGAAGTTTGGAAAAATCAGATGGTGTAGTAATTGGTTTAGATAGAGGCAACGGAGGCGAAGCAGTAGGATTGGGTACAAGGGGTTGAGTCCGTGCAAAAGCAAGATGATCCAGAGTTTTTGCATAGTTTGATCATGCCCAAGTTGCACCTTTCTTTTAAGGATAAAGCGGTTGCTATCAAATATAAAACCTAACCAAGATTAGGGTCGAATCCCACAGAAAATATGAAGACTCACAATGAATTCACCAATATGCAATTCAAGTAATTAACAACTCAATTCCCCGAAGGGGGGTTTGCAATGTTCAACAAGAAAATAAACTAAAATAACTATCACAAGAAATAATTAATAATGGAGAGCAACTTGGGTATTGTGTTCCTCATGATTCACCAACTCAATATCCCCGGGCAACCTAATTCTCGACTAGAGTATAGCATGCAAGACGGTAATTTAAGTTCACCAAGCCCTTTGGTCAAAGGTGAGAGGTGAATTTCACTATGTGACTTGTCTCATCTCCATAGTATGCAATACTAACCATTACTCATAGTCCTAGTCAACCTCCCCTTTATCTAGTTCGGTTGATTAGATGAGAACACATCATTAAATCCTGTTAATCAATCTCTTTTCCTATTCATTACCACCTGGATCGGGAAGGTAATACTAGGCAAGTTTTAATGTTGGCCACCACTAGAAAACATGCAAAACAAAGAAAATTGATTAATACACGTAAATACCCATTCCAAAAATTACAAATTATCCGGGTTTATTTGGTTAGATCTTCACAGTTCTCAAACCCCAAGTTGTGGATTTAGCTACTCATGTTATCGGTAGATGTAGAAATTATGAATTGAGAAAGAATAATTAAACACTTGCCCAATTGAATTAAAGAATAAGCAAATCCAAAATTAATTGAGAATCACAAGATTTGAAGATCTAATTAATTCACAAGTGGATTCTCCTCCAAAATTGAGGTCTCCAAGTACAAAACCCTAAAAGTACTTTCTAATGACGTTCTCTACTGTACTCCCCTGAAAAAGGACCTAAATTATACTATTTATAGTAATTATAATTATTTCCTAAAAAATAAAAAAAAAAACTTGTCGGCGACTTTCTATGACAGGTCCTTACGACTCATAAAGTAATTTATGAGTCGTAACCGGGGTCTCGTATTCAACTTCTTGAATCTTGGACTTACTACCACGAATCCACTTTACGAATTGTAGACTAATTCATGACTAGTATTGCACTCTCGTAGACATCATCTGCATCAATTGGTCCTTCACTGGAAATCTTCACGAAACCTCTCTATATGACTTATAGAGTGATCTACGACTTGTATAAAGGTCTCGTATAGCTGAACTTCAGAAATCATACTTCACTGAAATTTATCACGAAACCCTCCTCAACGGATCGTAGAGCATCTATGACTGGTAGAATGCTCTGCGATCCGTAGAGGCTCTCGTAATCGTCAAAAGCCAAAAAAGTCTGCAATTTTACCCCAAAGTCATGCCAATCTGCTTTCCTGCAAAATTAAACACAAAAACACATAAAAATCATAAATGTCGCATTGAGAACACATAAAATCCTAAGTTTTAGGTATCAAAAGTATTGTATTTTGGCACACGCGCATTAAACACAAAAACACATAAAAATCATAAATGTCGCATTGAGAACACATAAAATCCTAAGTTTTAGGTATCAAAAGTATTGTATTTTGATAGCATCATAGTTCAACTTCTGCTCATACATATAGGCTAAACGTATGGCCTCTTCTAAGGATGTGGGCTCTCTAATAGCGACTTCATCCTGAATATCCAATCGGAGATGAGTCCTTTTG
>DF360653.1:31409-43895 GCA_000787875.1 Solanum virginianum
AATCGGAGGCTCGAAATAAAACACTTAACCAAAAACTCATTAGGCAAGTGTATTGTTTCATTAGAAATAGCCTCGAATCAAGCTCGAAACTCCACAATATTTGTATAAGCTTTGAATGTCTTCCCTCTGATGAGCGCGAAGACATCTCCTGAAATCAAAGGCAAAGCTTCTCAACAAAGTGCGGCCAATCCAAGAGTTGTTTGTTGCGAAACATCCAATGATACCAGTCAAGGGCTTGACCCTCCAAATAAAATGACACCAATGAAATTTGATGAATTGATAAGATGGAATAAAACTCAAAATAACACTCAGCTAAAAACAACCATGCCTCAACACTTTGACCATTAAAATGACTAAGTTCCACTGCTGCTGGTTTATCTCAGACCGTGAGTGGACCAGAAGAGTTAGATCCTGGAGATAAACACACATCCACTTGTCGTGGACGAACAAGGTGAACACCAGCGGATTGAACAACCACCATTGAGATAAAATCCTGCACCAGTTTACTCAAGTTGTCCATATGAGTTAATAAGATAGCAAACTCAGTCGAAGAACTTGTAGCGATATCTGTTTGCTTAGAGACATCCATGGAGTCCAAATCAATGAAAGCACGAATTGTAACAAATGTCAACCCAATTAAAGAAATAGTAGCACTCTTAATTTGATTACTCAAGCAGAACAATTACAGTGAGGAAATTAATAGTTCAATTCAAAAACAGATAGCTAATATAGTAGGAAAAGATATTGTAACAATGAAAAAGAAGGGGATGAGAGAACATTGAAGAAATAAGATGAGAGAAGAGAATGTTGCTATCACTTCTTTCTTTCCCACTACTCGACTAGAGCTCCTACATATAACAACCTTATCTCACTCACGTTCTTGTCCTCCCTTTAGCCTATGACATAGTCTAGTAGCTTTTTGTTGGGTTATTTAATTTACTAGCTTCTCCTAATTGTCCCAGGCCCACTCACAATTCCCCTACGAACTTGGGCCTCAAATACTTGGGCTATACATAACATCATCATCGAACTGATAATCAGGCATGTAAAGCTTTAGAAAATTGGAGGTAGCAAAAAGACTACTCCTTTTGACCCTCAATCCTATTTCCAGTAACAAGTCATTTGTGGGGCAAAAAAAATATACCAATTCAAAAAGGCTAGAATATTAGATCTTTTTTAGTTCCAAAATTCTAAAGATATAAAAATACATATTGTCTTCATCGTCGAAATGCTGATATATATATCTGTGCTAATTTGGAGCTATCTCCTCTTTTTCCTTAATATTATTTTGAACTTCTAACTTAATTAATGAATACAATATATTATGTGATGACGGTAAATAATTTACAAAGTAAGAATACCAACATTACGACTTTATGCTAACATAAATACAAAATATGGACTTGTGATTAATTTAATAATCGATTGTTTTTTAATTACTTATTTATTTATTTTAAAAAAGAATGTAAAAAGTGATAATTGTAATTTCAATAACAAAATATGTAATTTTAGTAGTGATTATAGAAACTCTATAGCAACGGAAAAGAAGAAGATTATTTTCAATATAGTTGTAACAATAAAAAAATAGTAGTGAAAGAGGTAATTTTATAAATTATTAATTTAGAATTTCTTGAAGACACTGAAGGCTAAGAGTGGCTTTAACTTTCAGCCAAGATGCCAGAAACAATTGATTATTCAATTCAGTTTTGCTGATGACTTGCTACTGTTTATTAGGGGTGATATACAGTCAATGAAAATGGTGTATGAATGCTTTCAAGAATTTTCCGAAGTGTCAGGACTAATAGCAAACCAAACAAAGAGTAGTGTGTATTTTGAAGAAATGATAGAAGAATATCAAGAAGATATCTTACAGTATATTGGTTTCAAAAAGGGCATGTTGCTTTTCAAGTACTTGGGAGTGCCTGAGTCAGAAGAAATTAAACTGACAATCAACCAATGCCAGCCACTAATTGACAGGATGCTACAAAGCATTCAATCTTGGACTGTGAATTTCCTATCTTATGCAAGAAGATTATAACTGATACAAAGTGTATTGATCTCAATTCAAAACTTTTGGTCATAAATATTTCTCATGCCAAAGAAAATACTGCAGCACGTGGAAAACATATGCCAAAAGGTTCCTGTGGAATGAAGAGGTACAGAATAGAAGGAAAACACTTATAGCCTAGAAAACATTATTTTAACTCAAAGTAGCAGATGACCTCAACATAATGGACATACAGACGTGGAATAAAGCTATAATAATCAAACTTTTGTGGAGTTTGGCAAACAAGAAGGATAAATTATGGGTAGTTTGGGTGCACACATACTATATAAAGGGAAGAAGACCACAAGAATCACAAGTTAAACAAGCATCTTGAATAGTAAAGAAAATACTGCAAGGTGGACAATGGCTTGAGGATGAAGATGTGAAAGAAGAAGAGCTCCTGGAAGCTAAGATATACAACATTAACACAACATACAAGAAGCTAAGAGGAGAATATAGTAAAGTACCATAGAGGAGGGTGATATGCAACAATCTGGGGAAACTTAAGTGGACCTTCATACTATATCTGGCAAAACATAAAAAACTATATATAAAAGATAGGCTGAAAAAATGGGGAATACTCACAGATCAAATTAGCTCAATATGTAACAATGCACCTGAAAGTCATCAACACTTGTTCTTCGAATGTATTAAGTCGAGCAGGATCTGGAATAAATTGTTACACTGGATGACCATTTCAAGAGAAAGCAAAGGACGGAATGAAGAAGTAGAATCGGCAACAATTCATGCATCAGGAAGAACACCAAAGGTGGAGATATATAAAATTGTATTAACAACAAGGGTTTACTTTGTTTGGTAAGAAAGAAACAGTATAATCTTTAGAAAGACAAGGCGAAATGCAGAAGTGATTATCAAACAATGTATACAAGAGATTCACTATAGGAGTAGCATATGTCCTAGACTGGTTAATCATATGAATAGTCTAAATTATTACTCATAGCCTGGTTTAGAAGTAATACTTAAAGGGTCCTAGAAACGAGCTCTGAGATTGGGACTAACAATTCCAGAGTTTCAAAGTTGTACAAATTGACATATTTGATAATAGAAAATAATTACCAAAAAAAAGTAGAAGCTCAAAATGATGAATTAGAAGAAAGGAGGGTCAAAATTGGGTGTCAACAATATGTATTTTTTCTTTTTCTCAACTTATACTAGATGCATTGTTACAATTTGGATTATATCAATTTTATAATAAATTAATTTAATAAGCACAATTTCATACTACGTGTCATTACAATATGTTGATTTAATAAAAGGATCAATATGATCATGCGTATCAAAAGCAACGTAATATATTTAGTCAAATCTAACGTGTATATCTCGTTGTACAATTAATGTGTTCCTACCAATAAGAAAAAAGTCAACTTCAATTTGATTGACCGAAAATAATTGTCCTATCACAACCCTAGGCGTAGTTTAATATCACCCGCCAAACGACGTGATGATCAAGTCAAAAGGACAATCAAGAGAAAAGTTGTAAATAATTCTAAGAAACAATGGCAAATGATAATTTAGTTGGTAGTGCTTGCTTAATGGTATCATTTCATCTCTATTATTCCATATGTTCATTCATTGTAGCTTCTGGAATACTCTTCAGGTGTTCAAGCCTTTTTCAATTTTTTCGACTTTTCAATACTTATGGCTAAATTCATGTTAAGTTGTTATTATTTATGTGTTTCATTTTAATTTATGTGATATAGTTTGATTTTATACAGAGGTTAAAAATAAATTTAAATTTATAATCTAAAATAATTATAATTTTTTGACTGGCTATAAATTATTTCACCAAAAATAAAATAAATATTTTAACATAAATTATTATTAAATATAAAAAAAAAGACCTAAAAAAGATAAGACATATAAATTGAAACATTCCATAACCTTTGTGGAAGCACTGCACACAAATGCTCATTTCTTGTCTTTCATTTCTGGGATAAAAAAAATAATTTTATTTTGTTCCAAATCTGTATCTACACTTAAATATTATACAAAACATATATTGTAATGGAATAACATAAAAAGATATTGGTAAATATTTTAAAAGGTGCACATCTATCTATACTATTTGAAAATGATTTCAAATTGAAAATTTTCATGTCTAAACATAAAATTAATTAGTGACAAGTTTTGTCTTTTTCCTAGAGAAGATATACTAGCGTAGTATTAACAAAATTTTCTTGTATGTTCAAGATTTTTAAGAAAGTTTTGTTAATACTTTATTAGAAGGTTATAATTTTACGCTTGACTAATGTAAAAAGAAAATAGTTAATATATAATATGAGTATAGTCAAAGTATTTATTATAAGACTTCCAAAAAATTATAATTGGTAAATCTTCATAAAATGTGAAATTTATATAAAAAGATTAATTTAGTTAATTTTCATAAGTGAAATTTATAAATTTAAATGATACATTATGATAATTTGAATAAAGTTTTGTTAACAAAAAAATGACTATGTACGCATCACCTTTTTAAAGAAAAAGGTATATATGTTCTAAAATGCACAATTAAAAGGTATATTTTTCCTTTCTCCGTCTAATATTTGATATATATTTTAATATTTCTTGAATAGTTTGTATTATCAATAAATAATATTATGTTATGAAATAGGATCTGAATTAATTAGGATGAACATTAGAGATGGAAGAACTGAAAGGGGAATAATCTATGACAGTGTATTGTTATATACTAAATTTGATTAATATGGAGAGAGAGAGAGAGAGAAAGAATTAGAAATTTGTTCGTGAATGTAATATTCTTCTTCTATTTTCGTGTGTCAATTTTTCTTAACATCATGACTTTATATAGCTATTGTTATACATACAAGATATGTGGTGGGTCCCACCATTTAATTCAATAATTCACTGCACTATATTATTATATAATTTGTGGGAACAATTATTGTTTCCAACACTCCCCCTTAATTGTTCAAGAAAAATGAAGGTTCTATGTGACCTTAATATACATCAACTGCTACCTCGTTAAAAACCTTACCAAGAAAAACTCTGTGGGAAAAAAACTTTGGTGAAGAAAAAAAGAGTGCAGCACATATTTACTCCCCCTGATGAAAATATCATTTAATATCCCTGAGACGACGCATTCCAATCTTGTATCTCAATTTTTCAAAAGTAGAGGTTGGTAATGTCTTGGTAAACATATCTGCTAAATTATCAGTTGAGCAAACTTGTTGAACATTTATTTCTTCCTTCATTTGAAGATCATGAGTGAAATTTTTTTTTGGTGAAATATGTTTTGTCCTGTCTCCTTGAATGTATCCTCCCTTCAGTTGAGCTATACATGCAGCATTATCTTCATATAATATTGTTGGAACATTTCTTCTCAAAGAAAGACCACATGCTTCTTAAATGTGTTGAGTTATTCACCTTTACCAAACGCATTCTCGACTTGCTTCATGAATGACTTATTTCTGCATAATTTGAACAAGTGCCAACCAAAGTTTTTTTCGTTGAACGCCATGGTATTGTTGTACCGCCACTTGTAAATAAATAGCCTATTTGCGATCAACCTTTATGAGGATCAGATAAATATCCTGCATCTACATAGCCAATCAACTATGACTTGGATTTATTTGAGTAAAATAGTCCCATATCAATGGTCCCTTGAAGGTATCTCAATATATGTTTAATTCCAGTAAACTATGACTTTGATTTATTTGAGTAAAATAGTCCTATATCAATAGTACCTCGAAGGTATCTCAATATATATTTAATTTCATTCCAGTGCCTTTGAGTTGGAGAAGAACTAAATCTTGCCAACAAGTTTACAGCGAAGGCTATATATAGTCTAGAATTATTAGCAAGATACATTAATGCATATATTGTACTAAGATATAGTATTTCAACATCAACAAGCTCTTCATCATTTTCATGAGGTCGAAATGGATCTTTATTAATATCAAGAGATCTCACAACCATTGGGGTACTCAATGGATGTGCTTTCTCAACAAGCTCCTTATCATTTTCATGAGGTCGAAAAGGATCTTTATTAATATCAAGAGATTCCACAATCATTGGGGTATTCAATGGGTGTGCTTTATCCATGTAAAGTCTCTTTAAAATATTCTCAGTATATTTTGATTATTCCATTGACAAAATGTTCAATTTGTAGACCAAGACAAAATTTTGTCCTTCCGAGGTCTTTCATTTCAAACTCCTTTTTCAAACATTTTATTGCCTTTGAAAGCTCTTCAGGAGTTTCAATAATATTCGAATCATCAACATATACAGCTATTATGACAAATTGGATCATTTTTAAAACCTTCCCTTAACAAACACTCGCTAAGGCGATTATACCATATTCAACCTGATTGTTTCAATCCGTATAAGAATTTCTGAACCTTTATTAAATAATTTTCTCGACAATCACTGTATGCTTCAGGTACTTTGAATCCTTCAGGAATTTTCATAAAAATATCATGGTCCAATGATCCATATAAATAGGCAGTGACCACGTCCATCATGTGTATTTCAAGCTTTTTATGAACTGCCAAATTCATTAGGTACCTAACGGTAATTACATCTATCACAGGAGAATATGTCTCCTCATAATTAATGTCAGACCTTTGCAAAAATCCTTGGGCCACAAGTTGTACTTTGTACTTACGACTTCACCCTTTTCATTTCGCTTTCTCACAAAAATTCATTTGTACCCCACTGACTTGACACCTTCAGGTATTCGAATTATTGATCCAAAAACTTCACGTTTTTAAGCAAAGTCAATTCTGCTTGAATTGCTTCCTTCCATTTTGGCCAGTTATTTCTCTATCTACATTCATTGACAGATTTTGGTTCAAGATTCTCATCTTGTTGCATTATTTCAGTAGCAACATTATAGGCAAAAATATTATCGACCATAATATCATTTCGGTTTCACCTTTTCCCTGTCGAGACATAACTTATTGAGATCTCTTTATTTTCATTATTTTCAGGTACTGAACCTTTTCGATGACCTCACCATTTGTTATGTCTCGAGGCTCCTCTTGAATCATTGCCTCGGTATGATCATTTATCCCTTTTCTTTTTCGAGGATTTTTATCCTTGGAACAGATTGGCCTTTCACATTTTAAGTGTGGTCTAGACTTATTTGCCTGAACTGTCTATTCTATTGGGACATCAACTCGAACTGGAGCATTAACAGCCGGAATATGCTATTTTATAACCCTTAAAAGGTTAGTAAATGCATCCGGTAGTTGATTTGCAACACTTTGCAAATAAGTCAACTTTTGAACCTCTTGCTCACATTGACTTGTTTGAGGATCCAAATAAGATAATGACAATGAATTCCAATCTATCTCAATTTTCAATTGTTTATGTTCTCCCGCTAATGTTGGGTATACTGATTCATCAAAATGACAATCAGCAAACCTTGTCGTAAATAAATCTCCAGTTCTAGGCTCCAAATATTTTATAATAGAATGAGATTCATACCCAACATATATCCTCAACCTTCTTTGGGGACCCTTCTTTGTGCGTTGTGGTGGAGAAATTGGAACATATACCACACAATCAAAGACTCTAAGATAGGAAATGTTTGGCTCCTGACCAAAAGCCAAGTATAATGGGGAGACATCATGATAACCGGTTGGCCTTATGCACACAAGTGCTGCTGCATGTAAAATGGCATGCCTCCACATTGAAACAAGTAACTTTGTCCTCATCAATAATGGTCTAGCTATCAATTGAAGACGTTTAATCAATGACTTTGCTAGACCATTTTAAGTATGAACATAAGCAACAGCATGCTCAACAGTTATCCCAATGGATAAACAATAATCATTAAATGCCTGAGATGTAAACTCATCAGCATTATCAAGATGAATTGTCTTTATTACATAATCTAGAAATTGTGCTCTTAACTTTATTATTTGAGCTAACAACCTCGCAAAAGTCATATTGCGAGTTGATAATAAGCACACATATGACCATCTTGTAGATGCATCTATCAAGACCATAAAATATTTAAATGGTCCACATGAAGGGTGAATTAGCCCACAAATATCACCCTGTATGCATTCCAGAAATGCAGAGGATTCAAACCCAACCTTAGATGTTGATGGTTTAACAATCAATTTTCCTTGGAAACAAGCAGCATAAGAGAATTCCCTAGATTGAAGAATTTTCTAATTCTTCAAAGTATGCCCATGTGAATCCTCAATAATTCTGTGCATATATTATAACCGGGATGCCCCAATTGATCATGCCAAATAATAAAATCATTACAATTAGTAAACCTTTTGTTTACTATGACATGTGATTCAACTATACCAATAATTGTATGGTACAACCCTGAAGAAAGTGTAGGTAATTTTTCATGCAAACTTTCTTCCCATTATTTATTATAGTAATATAAAGGTATTCAACCTTTCCTTCATTCGCAGTCTCAACATGATAGCCATTTTGGCGAATAACCTTGAAACTTAACAAGTTTCTTTGAGACTTACTACAATATAAAGTATTATGAATAATCAATATTGTTCCCCCAGGTAGTAATAAGGCTGCTCTTTCAGAGTCTTCAATTATGTTAGTACTACCAGATATTGTGTCAACACTAGCTCCTCTCATAACAAAATGAGAGAAATATTTCTTTTCTCTTAATATAGTGTGAGGTGTGGCACTATCCAAAAGGCACATTTCTCTATTACTCATCGTGGATTCAATTAAAGATTGAAATTTTATCTTCATGAAATAAAAGTTCATTATGAGAAATAAGATAATTAATAATATTGTGAGAACACTTAAATTTTATTTTATTATAATTTTAAATTTTAAAATAGAAGTAAAAGTCATACGAACAACATGTTATACATCATAAAATTAAATATCAGTTATGATCCCCAAAAAAATCTTCAACATCCAGAAGAGTAAGTTCATTGAGATCATTAAAAATATCATCCTTCAAAGCCAGATTAGCTTCAATATTATCGATATATATTTGTGAAGGACCTGCCTCATTATTTTCAAGAGTCAAGTGTGACTTTATCCGAGCACTGGAAGAAGCACCACCTTTATTTGCCTTCCGTTTGAAGGAATTTTAATAAAGCATAACAAAATGTTTAGGCCTTCGACATTCATTTTTTCAGTGGCCTTTCATTTCACAACGATGACAATTGCCTTTTAAGGAATTTCTTTGAGAACCCCATATTATTCTCCCTTTTATGGTGATCACCACGACGACGATTATTAAATCGTCTCTTGTCTTTGCCATGCCCACGCACATAATCCTGACCCTGATTATTTTGTCTTATTTCATACTGGTCATGTGCTTCTACCATATTTGCTTTCAGTAACGGAGCATTTCCAGTGGGACGGGCCTCATGATTTTTCATTAATAAGGCATTATGTTGCTCAGCCACCAGTAGGCATGAGATTAATTAAGAATATTTCTTAAAACCTTTCTCACAGTATTGCTACTGTAATATCACATTCGAGACATGAAAAGTGGTTAATTTTTTTCTAACATGTCCTCATCCGTTATAACTTCCCCACATAATTTTAATTGGGAAGTGATTCTATATACAACAGAATTATATTCAACTATGATTTTAAAATCTTGAAACCGTAGGTGCATCCACTCATAACGAGCCCTTGGCAATACCGTGGTCTTAAGGTGGTCATACCTTTCTTTCATGCCGATCCACAATTCAAGTGGATCTTTCACCGTTAAGTATTCAATCTTCAAACTTTCATCAAGACGAAGGAAAAATCATTGTCTGTGCTTTATCTTTACTCGATGCTTTATTTCCTTCGATTATAGCGTCACCAAGACCCTTAGCGACCAGGTGATCTCAGCATCAAAAATTCATGACAAATAGTTCTTTCCAGAGATGTTAAGTGCCACAAATTCAAGTTTTGACAAATTCGACATGATGAAAGTTACCATAAAATAATTGAGTTAATAACATAATATTGATTTTAACGATAAATTAATATTTCAAATGATAAAATATTATATGAGTACAAAACGTATTATATGCATGAACATGGAATGTTGCAAAGTCATATAAACTCATGAAGTATTAAAATGATAAATTTTATGTATAATATTTTACTACAAAATTCAATAGATATTAGTGGAATAATTTTATTTGAATTATAGTTATATCTAACACAATACTATTCTTGTTTATGTCACACAAATAGTTATATATGTATATATAAGAGAAATATATTTACAAGTTTTTAAATTAACCTATTATCATAAATATAATTTATAATTATAGATTAACGGGACCACCAAACATATTAGCATGAAATCTATGCAATACTCTTCAAATAAAAATATATATACATCATATATGTCTTAATAATTAATACCACATGTGTATCATGTAAAAGTTCTAACAATATTGGTTTTAAAATGAACTAAAGTTTCATAAATAAAAGGTTGGGAATTATGACAAAAGTCCACAGCACTAGTGGCAAACTCTATGTAATTCAAACAGGCCAAACAAAGTTGGATGTTACTATATTCTTTTCTATGTTTCTACAACAATGCATAACTATTGATTATTACCACAAGGCTAAGTTCGATTTGTTAAACACATGAATGTTTATTGAATTTAAAACGGATACTAATTCATAGATTGATCAAAAGAGACCAAAATTATAATAACAAGGGTAAACATAATAAAGTAACCAGTAACAAGCATATATCATATTTGAAAATATGTGATTAGCTTATTTAGGAAAGTCATGTTAAGGATATTATAAATAAATATATAAATATATATACCTTGGTTGAAAATAAATTCGATTAATCTCTTAAGAGAAAGATAACTCTGATATTAACAAATCTCAATTGGCTAGAGATTCATGTTGATAACGTGTTATGAAATAGGATCTGAATTAATTAGGATGAATATTAAAGATGGAAGAACTCATAAAATTAAATATCAGTTATGATCCGTTGATAACGTGTTATGAAATAGGATCTGAATTAATTAGGATGAATATTAAAGATGGAAGAACTGAAAGGGGAATAATCTATGGTAGTGTATTGTTATATACTAAATTTGATTAATATATATATATATATATATAGAGAGAGAGAGAGAGAGAGTCACGACCCAACCCCGTGGGCCATGACTAGTACCCGAATTGGGCACCCAAACGCAAACACCAAGCCGGATTACAAACAGATATCTTAATTTTACAGAAATTTTGGCAGAGTTTCCTTTGTTTATATACTAACCCAAATACTCTGCACACAGGAAAAAACCCAACAGAATAACATGTACATATACATACTGCCGACAAGGCCACCACGGCGGTTAAAACCGCTCAACATACACATCATACATGTACAGTCATACAAACTGGCACGACCTACATACACAGGCGTCCACAGACCTCTGACCAAACAAACAGAATCATAGGACGGGATAGGGCCCCATCATACCCTCGAATAAATGTATGTGTAAAATAACAAAAAATAGTATATACCAAACGTAGGCTCGAAAACAAAGGGAGCACTTCAGGCAGCAAGTGGAAATCCTAAGCTGGTGGGTCACCTACCTATACGTCGCTACCTGCAGGCATGAAACGCAGTCCCCGAAGAAAGGGGGTCAATATAAAATATGTATTGAATATGCAAGCAGAGGATACAAGACATAAAGCTGTATAGCAAACAAGACCAAAGTATAAAGGTAAATGCATATCCAAATTACCGACATACTTACTTCCCAATACTTGAAATTGAGGGATAACTGAAACAAAAGTACATAGAGCAAATATATATCTAATAATATCAAAATGTCTACTTTCAAGGTTCAAATCACAAAACGTCTACTTTCCAAAATACCAATCATGTATAGGGCACAGGAAATCTGGTCGTGCACCCGTTACATATCAAACATAGGATAAGTGAGTCAGACGTTACGTATCGCCGTCCCTGTCTCACATATCATCATATAGAAATAGCATAAGTGAGTCAGGCATTACGTATCACCGTCTCTGTCTCACATATCATCATACAGAAATAACGTAAGTGAGCCAGGCATTACGTATCACCGTCTCTGTCTCACATATCATCATACAGAAATAACGTAAGTGAGCCAGGCATTACGTATCACCGTCCCTGTCTCACATATCATCATATAGAAATAGTGTAAGTGAGCCTGGCGTTATGTATCGCCGTCCCTGTCTCACACGTTCCTATACAAGAATAGCATAGGTGAGTCGGGCATTACGTATCGCCGTTCCCGTATACACCTATCATAATACAGAAGCAGCTAATGTGAGTTGGGTGTTACGTCTCACCGTCCCCGTACTCACCCAACAAAGCATAGCATCAAACGCCACATAACAGACAAGTGAGCCGAGAGTTACGCATTGTCGTTCCCCTACCTACCGTCAAACATAGCTTAACATCGGAGTATATCATATGCACAAAATCATTA